>ML390339.1:74297-270792 GCA_005239525.1 Nicotiana knightiana | reverse complement strand
TCCCAGTCAGTGGACAATCGGGCATCTCAACCTATGGAAAATAGACGAGGAGGAGGTCGTTTTGGAAGGCCCCGACCCAAGTGCTCTTATTGTCATAAACTTGGACACACTCGTGACGTGTGCTATTCTTTACATGGTCGTTCACCCAAAAATGCTTATGTTGCTCAGACTGAGACTACAGGTAACCAGAGACTTTCTTTATCTGAAGGGGAGTATAATGAGTTCCTTCAGTACCGAGCAAGTAAGCAGACATCTCCACAAGCTACTTCTGTTGCTGGTAATTCTTTTGCTTGTGTTTCCCAGTCTAGTACTCTTGGACAATGGGTTGTGGACTCAGCCGCTTCTGATCATATCTCTGGTAATAAATCACTTTTGTCAAATATTGCATATTCACAATCTCTTCCCACTGTTACTTTAGCCAATGGATCTCAAACTAAAGCAAAAGGGGTTGGACAAGCAAATCCTCTACCCTCTGTCACTCTAGATTCCGTTCTTTATGTCCCTGACTGTCCTTTTAATCTTGCATCTGTTAGTCGTTTGACTCGTGCCCTCCATTGTGGGATTTATTTTATTGATGATTCTTTTATTATGCAGGACCGCAGTACGGGACAGACGATTGGAACAGGACTTGAATCAGAAGGCCTTTACTACCTTAACTCACTCAATTCCTCCAAGGCATGTCTAGTTACAGATCCTCCAGACCTAATTCACAGACGTTTAGGACATCCAAACTTATCCAAGCTTCAGAAGATGGTGCCTAGTTTGTCTAGTTTATCTACATTAGAGTGTGAGTCATGTCAGCTCGGGAAATATACTTGAGCCTCCTTTCCTCGTAGTATTGAGAGTCATGCAAAGTCTGTTTTTTCTTTAGTTCATTCTGATATATGGGGTCCGGGTAGAGTTAGTTCAAACTTGGGATTTCGTTATTTTGTTAGTTTCATTGATGATCATTCAAGATATACTTGGATTTTCTTAATGAAAAATCGTTCTGAGTTGTTTTCTATATTCTAGAATTTTTGTGCTGAAATTAAAATTCAATTTGGTGTTTCTATTCGCACTTTTCGCAGTGATAATGCCTTAGAATATTTATCCTCTCAATTTCAGCAGTTTATGACCTCTCAAGGAATAATTCATTAGACCTTTGTCCTTATACCCCTCAGCAAAATGGGGTTGCAGAGAGAATAAATAGGCACATTCATTGAGACTGCTCGCACACTTCTCATTGAATCTCATGTTCCGCTGCGTTTTTGGGGCGATGCAGTTCTCACAGCTTGTTATTTGGTTAATCGGATGCCTTCATCTCCCATCCAGAATCAGATCCCGCATTCGGTGTTGTTTCCTGAGTCACCCTTATACTCTCTTCCCCCTCGTGTTTTTGGGAGCACTTGTTTCGTACATAACTTAGCCCCAGGGAAAGATAAATTAGCTCCTCGTGCTCTCAAGTGTGTCTTCCTTGGTTATTCTCGTGTTCAGAAGGGATATCGTTGTTACTCACCTGATCTTCGTAAGTACCTTATGTCAGCAGACGTCACATTTTTTGAGTCCAAACCTTTCTTTACTTCTTCTGACCACCTTGACATATCTGAGGTCTTACCAATACCGACCTTTGAGAGGTTACTATAGCTCCTCCTTCACCTTCCGCCACAGAAGTCTTACCCATTCCAACTATTGGGGAGTCTAGTGTGGCTCCTCCTACATCCCCAGCCACAGGAACACCACTCTTGACTTATCATCGTCGTCGACACCAAGCATCCGGCCCTGCTGATTCTCGTCCTGCACCTGATCATGCTCCTGCTGCGGACCTATCTCTTCCTAGTACACCGATTGCACTTCAGAAAGGTATACGGACCACTCTTAATCCTAATCCCCATTATGTCGGTTTAAGTTATCATCATCTGTCATCACCCTATTATGCTTTTGTCTCTTCTTTGTCCTCTGTTTCTATCCCTAAGTCTATAGGTGAAGCATTGTCTCATCCAGGATGGAGACAGACTATGACTGACGAGATTTCTGCTTTACATACGAGTGGTACTTGGGAGCTCGTTCCTTTTCCTTCAGGTAAATCTATTGTTGGTTGTCGCTGGGTATATGCCGTCAAGGTTGGTCCGGATGGCAAGATTGATCGCCTTAAGGCCCGCCTTGTTGCCAAGGGATATTCTCAGATATTCGGGCTCGATTACAGTGGTACCTTCTCTCCCGTGGCTAAGGTAGCATCGGTTCGCCTTTTTCTATCAATGGCTGTTGTTCGCAATTGGCCTTTCTATCAGCTGGACATTAAGAATGTTGTTTGCACGGTGACCTTGAGGATGAAGTTTATATGGAGCAACCACCTGGGTTTGTTGCTTAGGGGGAGTCTCATGGCCTTGTATGTCGTTTGCGCCTAGTCACTTTATGGTCTAAAGCAATCTTCTCGAGCCTGGTTTGGTAAGTTCAACACAGTTATCCAGGAGTTTGGCATGATTCGGAGTAAAGCTGATCACTCTCTGTTTTATCGGCACTCTGCTTCGAGTCTCTGTATTTATCTGGTGGTCTATGTTGATGATATTGTCATTACCGGCAATGATCAGGATGATATTAATAAATTGAAGCAACATCTCTCTCAACACTTTCAGACTAAGGACCTTGGCAAACTAAAGTATTTTCTAGGTATTGAGGTCGCTCAGTCTAGCTCAGGTATTGCGATATCACAACGGAAATATGCCTTAGACATTCTTGAGGAGGCAGGAATGATAGGTTGTAGACCGATTGACACTCCGATGGATCCGAATTCTAAACTTCTGCCAGGACAGGGGGAGTCGCTTAGCGATCCTGCCAGATATAGGCGCGACTGGTTGGTAAACTAAATTATCTCACAGTGACCAGAAACTAAATTATCTCACAGTGACCAGACCTGACATTTCCTTTCCTGTGAGTGGTGTAAGTCAGTTTATGGATTCTCCGTGTGACTCACACTGGGATGCAGTTGTCCTCATTCTTCGGTATATAAAATCGGCTCCAGGTAAAGGGTTATTGTTTGAGGATCGAGGTCATGAGCAGATCGTTGGTTACTCAGATGCTGATTGGGCAGGATCACCTTCTGACAGACGTTCTACGTCTGGATATTGTGTTTTAATAGGAGGCAATTTGGTGTCTTGGAAGAGCAAGAAACAAAACGTAGTTGCTCGATCTAGTGCAGAAGCAGAATATCGAGCAATGGCTATGGCAACATGTGAGCTAATTTAGATCAAGCAATTGCTCAAGGAGTTAAAATTTGGAGACATCGACCAGATGGAACTTGTGTGCGATAATCAAGCTGCCTTTCATATTGCATCATATCCGGTGTTCCATGAGAGGACTAAACACATTGAGATTGATTGTCACTTCATCAGAGAAAAGATACTCAAGAGATATTGCTACAAGATTTGTGAAGTCGAATGATCAGCTTGCTGATATTCTCCAAGTCCCTCATTGGCCTTCGTATTAGTTATATATGTAACAAGCTCGGTACATTTGATTTATATGCACCAGTTTGAGAGGGAGTGTTAGTTTAGTAGTCAAAGAGAGTAAATAACCTTAACCTTAATCCTGTATGTATTAGGAGTAGGACATGTATTATCTATATATAGGGCTCATTGTATCATTGTATGGAGTGAATAATATATTATTTTCTCCCGTGCTTTCTCACAGAGGTCAAGGTAAATAAGCAATGCATGGTCTCCTTCAAGATTGGGAGGTACGCTGACGAAGTTCTATGTGATATAGTACACATACAAGCTTGTCATATCTTGTTGGGGCGCCCGTGGCAGTATGATAGGAGTGCTTTTTACGATGGGAGGAAAATAAATACTCTCTTGAGCATAATGGCAAGAAGTACATTCTTGCACCTTTAACTCCTTCCCAAGTGTATGAAGATAAAAAAAAGATGAAAGAATCAATGGGAAAACATGGGGAGGGATCAAAACGAGAGGCTGAAAGGAAAGAAAAAGAGGGAAAATATGAAGTGAGGTGTGAGGAGGGACAGGGCAGCAAAGAGAGAAAGAAAAAGGTGGGGAAGAGTAAAAAAAAAAAGAAAGCATTGGTGAGAGGAAAGAGGCTAAGATTGAAAAAAAAGTGAGCGTTGCAAAAGCCAAAGAGTGTTTAATTGCAAAAAAAGAGGGGTTGCCTATTATCTTGCTCACTTCTAAGGAAGTTCTGCTTAATAATGATTCACTAGTATCCTCTTTGCCTAATGTTATTTCTAATCTTTTGCAGGATTTTGAAGATGCTTTTCCTGAGGATCTTCCTAAAGGTTTACCACCTTTAAGAGGAATAGAGCATCAAATTGATTTTGTGCCGGTATTACAAATTCCTAATAGGCCTGCTTATAGGAGCAATCCCGAAGAAACAAAAGAATTGCAAAAACAAGTAGAGGAGCTGCTTGATAAGGGATTTGTAAGAGAAAGCATGAGTCTGTGTTCTGTGCCCGTGCTTTTAGTGCCAAAGAAGGATGGCACTTGGGGGATGTGCGTGGACTGCCGCGCCATTAATAAAATAACGGTGAAGTATCGTCATCCTATTCCTCGTTTAAATGATATGCTTGACCAATTATATGATTCTCAAATATTCTCTAAAATTGATTTGAAGAATGGATATCATCAAATTAGAATGAATCCTGGAGATGAGTGAAAAACTGCCTTTAAAACTAAATATGGATTGTATGAATTGGTTAGTGATGCCGTTTGCAGCAATTGTATGCAAATTTATCCAAGTGCACTTTTTGTGTAGATAAGGTAGTTTTCTTGGGTTTTGTTGTGAGTTCTAGAGGTGTGAGGTAGATGAAGATAAAATCAAAGCGATTAAAGATTTGCCAACACCTAGGAGCATTACTGAAGTTAGAAGTTTTCATGGACTTGCTAGCTTCTATAGGAGATTTGTTAGAGATTTTAGTTCAATTGCTGCACCTTTAACTGAAGTTATTAAGAATGATAAGGTCTTTAATTGGGAAAAAGAACAAGAGCATGCATTTAATATTTTGAAGGATAAATTATGTTCTGCTCCTTTGTTACAACTACCTGATTTTAGTAAGTCCTTTGAAATTGAATGTGATGCATCTAGTAGAGGTATTGGGGCTATCTTAATGCAAAATTCTAAACCAATCGTTTATTGTAGTGAGAAGTTGAATGTGGCTGCATTGAATTATTCTACTTATGATAAAGAATTGTATCCCTTGGGAAGGGCTCTTGCTACATGGCAGCATTATTTGTGCCCAAAGGAGTTTGTGATAAAAACTGACTATGAGTCTTTAAGATACTTGAAAAGCCAAGGTAAACTGAGTAAAAGACATGCCAAATGGGTTGAATTCATTGAGACATTTCCTTATGTGATTGGCTACAAGCAAGGTAAAGACGATATAGTTGCTGATGCGCTTTCAAGAAGGTACGCTCTTGTTTCTACTCTTACTTCTAAATTGATGGGATTTGATCATATTAAGGATTTATATGTTGATGATTCTGATTTTGATGTAGCATTTTCGACATGTTTAAATGGGCCTTTTGAGAAGTATAATCTGAAGGATGGGTTTCTTTCTAAAGAGAATAAGCTTTGTGTCCCTAATTGTTCTTTGCGAGAAGTTTTTGTGAGGGAAGCACATTGTGGGGGGCTTATGGGACACTTTGGTGTGCCTAAAACACTTGACATCCTTGCTGAAAATTTCTTTTGGCCTAATATGAGAAGATGTAGAAAGATTTTGTGCTCAATGTCTTGAATGCAAACAAGCTAAATCTAAAGTATTGCCACATGGTTTATACACGCCATTACCTGTGCCTATTTCACATTGGATTGATATTTCTATGGACTTTGTGTTAGGATTGCCTAGATTAAGGTATGGTAAAGATAGCATCTTTGATGTGGTAGATAGGTTCTCAAAAATGGCTCGTTTTATTCCTTGTTTAAAGACTAACGATGCTTCTCATGTTGCTGATTTATTTGTTAGAGAAGTTGTTAAATTGCATAGTATACCGCGAACTATTGTTAGTGATAGGGATGCTAAGTTTCTAAGCCACTTTTGGTGTGTGCTATGGGGAAAACTAGGAACAAAGTTGTTGTTTTCTGCTTCTTGTCATCTACAAACTGATAGGCAAACTGAGGTAGTAAATAGAACCTTAGGAAATATGTTAAGGGCTGTTCTAAAGGAAAATTAACTTCTTGGGAGGATCACTTGCCTATGGTAGAATTTGCCTACAATCGAACTGTTCATTCATCTACTGGTTATTCTCCTTTTGATGTTATTTATGGCTTTAACCCCCTTACATCCCTTGACTTATTGCCTTTGCCTACTAATGAGATGGTTAGTCTTGATGGGAAAAAGAAAGCCGATTTGATGAAGACTATTCATGAGCATACAAGACTTGGAATTGAGAGGAAGAATGAGCAAACAACTTTACGAAGAAATAAAGGTCGAAAACTAGTTATCTTTGAGCCTGATGATTTGGTTTGGATTCATACAAGTAAGGAGAGATTTCCTTAAAAAAGAAAGACAAAATTGCACCCTAGAGGAGATGGGCCATTTAAAGTACTTGAAAGGATTGGAGATAATGTTACAAATTGGACCTTCCAAGTGAGTTTCAAGTAAGTGCTACTTTCAATGTTGCTGACTTATCCTTGTTTAATGTAGGTTCAAATTTGAAGACGAATTCTTTTCAAGAGGAGGGGAATGATAGCTCAACGGACAAGGATAAAGCTTTAGAAGCACCAAGAAAGCCATTCACAAGGTCTCAAGCTAAGGAGAGCGCTAATAGTGGAAGAACAACTCAAGAATTATGGAGATGATTTAGCTAAGTGCTACACTCATTACATGGTCCAAGTCCAAGTCCAAGAGGAGGTAGATTGGGATCCAAGCACCAGCTAAGGAGGGCCTAATTAGGCGTCTAAATCAACCAACAAAGAAGCTAACTTGGCGCCTAAATCAGCTCAAGGAGTGGCGGCTAAGACATAGGAGGAGGAGCTAAAGTTCCTTATTTTGTTTCCTAGTTTGTTAGGACATATTTGATACTTTCCTAGGTAGTTAAGGTTTTATTTTTATTTTCCTAAGATTATTGGAATTACTTTCCAAGATTGACTTGGTTTTTATTTCCTAGAGTTTTACCTTTTCCTATGGTAGTTGGACTTGTTGTCCAAAGTAGTTTAGGACTTTATTTCTTTAATTTTTAGGTAGAATTTCGTGACCCCCTCCCTATATAAAGGGGTATCGTCTTTGCTTTTAGACTTAGACTATTATCAATAAAAATTGTGAGATTTTTCTTGCACTCTTGTGTGTGGCTACTTTTGGATTTATTCTTCAACCTTCAAGACTCAACTTAAGGGGTAAGATTAAACTCTTTCGAAATCTTAGACCACTTCTAGGTATTCAAGAAAGGTGATAATTTAGGCTTATTGTTGTTCTTGTTATTCTAAAGGGTCGGGTTTAGCAATCTATCTATTGTTTTTTAAATCTCTACCAAAGGCGATTAGTTCTTCGTTAGCTAATTGTTGTTGTTAGGATTCAATTTCAAGAATAGACTTCTTGAATTCAATCTATCTTTAATTTTTCGTTTTTTTGTTTCTTTATTTTCTTTTATTTTTTGCACTTTTCTTGGTTTTCTTTATTAATTCTTGGACCCCTATCGTGCTGTTATCATTTACCTTTTAGAAAAAAAGTTTCATCAAATTTGAAAGAACTCTTTTGGTAACAAGACAGTTGTTTGGCTTGTCTGTAGGAGGGAATGGTATAATTAACATAACATTAGAGTGTTTCTACACTTTTATGGTAATGTTTATGCATGGCAGTGGATGTTTTTTATGCATCTAGATGCTGAGATGTGTGTGTTTAGGTGTTGCTGGGGAGAGAACAGTGAAAAAGCTGAGGTTATCGAAGGCACTAACAATTCCTGAGCGTACCACCGTGTCTGAGGCATGTCGGCGGATGGCAGCGAGACGAGTTGATGCTGTTTTGCTAACTGACGCAAATGCCTCTCTCTCTGGCATAGTAACTGACAAGGTCTTCTGAAAATAATCATTTTCTCGCTCTCTTATTTTATTTTCTTATTTTGTGTTTTTGCTTTTCTGTATTCAAATGTTCGGTTTACTGCTTTTTTAAAATGATTTAATTCTAGGGTTTATGCATCTCTGAAGAATTTAACACTAAAATGGTTGGTTCAAGAAGAAAGAAAATTTCCATTCTATATATTAGGGAGTGTTGTATAATTAACTTTTAATGAACTTGGTAGTGTTCAATGAAACCACAAATAGATAAGTAGACCAAGGAGGTTGTTATTGTTGTTTTTTCATTTTTTATTTTTGTAGTAATATTTTCTTTTACATATGCTTATAGGTGGAGGGCCTTTACCAAAAGGCTATTCCTTCCTTATCTATGAGTAGGCTTGGGAGTTGTTAGGCTTTAAAAATGGAGGGAATGACAATTCATAGGTGTGGTACATATATGAAAGTAAAGCTAAAGACACTTATTGCAGCACCGGAAATTAGTTGTTTCTGGATTACAGTGTTATTATTTTTAATTTTTGGATTTCTGTGTGTAGGATATTGCGACTAGGGTTATAGCTGAGGAGTTGAGGCCTGAGCAGACAATTATCTCGAAGGTCATGACCAGGAACCCCATTTTTGTGACTGCAGATTCATTGGCTATTGAAGCCCTTCAGAAGATGGTGCAAGGTGTCTTTCTTGACATTTTATACTTTGATTTCTCTCTCGCCATTAAGAAAGAAAAGGATTCAACAGCTACTTTTCATACATCTTGGACTAATTTCATCGATGAATCATTCCAGAACTAATTTAGTGAGACTAGTATTGGCTTTTTTATGGGAGGCCATTCCTGTGACTGGCGCGTGATGGGGCATATAGCTTAAATTTACGAAAGTTCGAAGCTGCTTGGTAGCAGTAAACTTTTAGTGTTGCAATGTAGGAGATAAAATGCCTGGTCAAGTTATTTGCCATTGCACACATTATGGAGAAATGCCACCCTTTTAATTATTAACGCTACTATTAAGGTGATGACAATTGTAACAATAACAATTGATTATGTTTCTTTTTCTAGGGTGAACAAAAAGCCCATGTTATCCCCTTAGTGGACTTCTCTTTGTACTTGAGATACACGTTGAGCTGGTGTTAATAGAATTGTTAGATCCTACATTCAATGTTTAGTTGCAATCTCCACCTTGAAGTAATCTGATACAACAACAACAACATACCCAGTGAAATCCCACACGTGGGGTCTGGGGAGGGTGTCGTGTACGCAAACCTTATCCGTACCTTGTGAGAGGTAAATAGGCTATTTCCGATAGACCATCGGCTCAAGAAAAGCATTTTCAAAACCAGTTTGAGAAAACCACGAGTAAAAAGTGATCTGAAGATATCTGATAAGAGACATATTTCTTTGTTCTTATTTTATTTTTGTCTTGTTTTGCTCGTTTCAACAGGTAAATTTCGCCATCTTCTTGTTGTGGAAAATGGTGAAATAGCAATACTCGATATTACAAAATGCCTTTATGATGCAATATCAAGGATGGAGAAAGCTGCAGAACAGGAAGTGCAATTGCTGCAGCTGTTGAAGGGGTTGAACTCGGGTGAGTTGTGCTCCAAGCGACAATAGTGCTTCGTGGAAGTGCTAGTTGCTGCGATCATGTACCAAAAGTTGATTTTATGCATTGCCTCTTATAAAAGCTCTGATTTCTGTATGTACAGTAATAATCTTTTTCATGCTTTCTTTTTATAGTGTGGTCCATTTTTCTTTTGACGTCTGTCAAAGAACAGCCCTTCACAGGAAAAATCAACTCAAAGCTGATAATACTCTATTTTACAGCTTTAGAATCAGTAATTATTGATGCTGCTAATATTGAATTTAAATTTTTGTTATCTTGGCCCACAAAAAAAAAAACCCCCGAAAAGGGAAAAAGGAGAAGACAACATGAAGTAGCTCCAACTTTATCATTAAAGGAAAAAAAAACATGAAGTTGCTGCAGCTTGCAAGTTGGACACCCCTTAAAGGGGGATGCTATGTCTTGGCGGAACAAGTCTGATATTTCATAGAAAGCTTATGAATAAGGGTGCACTCGAACAAAAGCACATTCTTGTAGCATGAACTGACACCACCTTCTTCCTCTCCTCAGTTTTCCCCTGTGATGTGCCAGCCCTGGCCATACTCAAAAGTTGCATTATTGACTATTGGTGGCCATGGATGGGTTATTAGGCATCAGTGAGGCTTCGCTAAAAATTCTAGCAGCAACTAGAAGAAAGACATGTTCGGGAGCATATCATACTGATTATGATTAACAAGCTATCTTACACCCCTCCCATCCAACAATAACAACAACAACAACATACCTATTATAGTCCCACAAGTTGGTTCTGGGGAGGGTAGTATATACGCAGACCTTACCCCAATCTGACAAGGTAGAGAGGCTGTTTCCTATAGACAATCGACTCAAGAAAAGGTGAAAATAGAGAAAAGGGAAGAAGACGAAGAAGAAAGAAAAAAGAGACAGGATATAAGGAAAAGGAGAAAAAGACAACAACAACAACAAGTAAAAGATAAAGTAGCATCAAATAGTGACAAACAGGAAAATACGATACACAGAGCGAACGAAACAATAGCCACATACTAGAGGTCAAAGAATACGAAAAAAACAAGAGCGCTACTAATACTACTATAAAAGAACGGGGAACTCTCGACTACCTACTAACCTTCGACCCTAATCCTCGGTCTCCACACCCTTCTATTCTGGGTCATGTTCTAAGTGAGTTGAAGTAGCGCCATGTACTGCCTAATCACCTCTCCCCAATTCTTCTTTGTAATGGTGTTCATGGTTCGGTTTGGATCGGTTTTTCCCTAAAAAAAACGAACCAAGTAAGTCGGTTTTTAAAATGTTGGAACCAAACCAAACTAATTAAGTCGGTTTTTTAGCGATTCGGTTGTTGTCGGTTTTTCGGTTTTTTCAGTTATTTATCGGTTTTTTTCTTAAATAGGAGACATACACTACCAAAAACATATTCCGGCGACTATATTTTCAATGGAACACGATCAAACCAATTGTTCTTTAAGAAATCTACCATTTACCATGATATATTGATGATAATTGAATAAAATAGTGATGAATAGTTTAAGTACTCAATTAAAAATCGATTATTTTTAACATAAAATAATTCTTGTACTTAGTAAAAGCAAGTTACCAATCATACTAGAATGTATAGGCAAGTAATTAGATTATTGTAATGGCAAAGAACTAGACTTAAAATACAAACGACTAATACGTACCATAACATTTTAGAAACTTTATATAAAAATGTACATATATATAGGTGTAATAATAAATTTAAATAGCTACTTCTATAGTCAGTTTGGTTCGGTTTTTCGGTTATTTTTTTATTAAAACCAAATTCAAACCAAATTTGATCGGTTTTTAAAATTCAAAACCAAAACCAAACCAAACCTAAAAAGTATCGGTTTGGTTCGGTTTTTCGGGTTTTTATGAACACCCTTACTTTTTTGGCCTACCTCTACCACTTTTCAGCCCCGCCATGGCCAACCTCTCACACCTTCTCACAGGAGCATCTGTACTCCTTCTTTGCACGTGCCCGAACTATCTCAGTCTCAACTCCCGCATCTTGTCCTCTACGGGGACCACTCTCACTTTGTCCCGAATAACTTCGTTCCTAATCTTATCTCTCCTGGTATGCCCAAACATCCATCTCAACATTTTCATTTCTACTACTTTCATCCTTTGAACATGGGAGTTTTTGCCTGGCCAACACTAAGCCCATACAACATAGTAGGTCTAACCACCACTCTGTAGAACTTACCCTTAAGTCTTGGTGGCACCTTCTTATCACATAAAACACCAAATGCGAGCCTCCGTTTCATCCACCCCGCACCAATACGGTGGGATACCTCATCATCAATCTCCCTGTTACCTTGGATATAAACCCGAGATACTTGAAACTACTGCTCTTGGGATGACTTGGGTATCAAGCTTCATATCCACGTTTGCTTCATGTGTCTTGTCACTGAACTTACACTCCAAGTATTCCGTTTTGGTCCTGCTCAACTTGAAACCTTTAGACTCTACGATCTGTCTCCAGACCTCCAGCCTCGCGTTAACCCCGCCTCTCGTCTCACCAATAAGCAGTATGTCATCGGCAAATAACATGCACCATGGCATCTCTCATTGAATGTACCGCGTCAGCATATCCATCGCCAAAGCAAATAGGAACGGGCTAAGAGTCGATCCCTGGTGCAACCCCATCACTACTGGGAAGTGATTCGAGTCACCTCCCATTGTCCTCACTCGAGTCTTAGCACCATTATATATGTCCTTGATCACCCTAGTGTATGCTATCAGAACGTCACTAACCTCCAAACATCTCCACAGAACCTCCCTTGGGACTTTATCGTATGCCTTTTCTAGGTCTATAAACACCATATGTAAGTTCTTCTTTCTCTTCCTATACTGCTCTACCAATCTCCTCACAAGATGAATGACTTTCGTAGTCGATCGTCCCGGCATGAATCCGAACTGATTTTCGGAAAGAGACACTCCTCCTCACCCTGACTTCCACCACCTCCTCCCAAACTCTCATAGTATGACTTGGCAGCTTGATACCCCTATAGTTATTGGAGTTTTGGATATCACCCTTGTTCTTGTACAACGGAATCATCGTCCTCTACCTCCATTCTTCGGGCATCTTCTTCGTTTTAAAGATAACATTAAACAAGCCAGTAAGCCACTCCACGCCTGCACAACCCGCACTCTTCCAGAATTCTACCGGGATCTCGTCTGGCCCAGTCGCTCTACCCCAGCTCATCTTATGCATTGCTCCCATAACCTCTTCGACCTTAATACGCCTGCAATAGCCAAAATCACGTTGACTCTCGGGGTGCCCCAACTCACCCAGCACAATGCTTCTGTCCCTCTCCTCGTTCAACAGTCTGTGGAAGTATGTCTGCCATCTTCGTCTAATATGAGCGTCTTCCATCAATACTATGCCGTCCTCGTCTTTGATGCACTGCACTTGGTCCAAGTCACAAGCCTTCCTCTCCCTCACTTTGGCTAACCTGTACAACTTCTTGTCCTTGCCTTTGCTCCCAAGTTTCGCATACATGCGTCCAAAGGCAGCAGTCTTAGCCGCCGTAACTGCTAACCTTATTTGTCTTTTTATAACATTCCCAATTCGTCCTTTTTTCCTCCTCGTTTGTGCTCTCCACTAGTTTCAAATAAGCTGCTTTCTTGACTTCAACTTTACCTTGGACCAGTGTTGTCAAAGGCGCGCTTAAAGCGTGCCTTAACCCTGAAGCGAGGCTCAAAAGACGTTGAGCGCTTCGCTTTGTGGGCGTTTTTGTGTCGCGTCAAAGCTCTAAGGCGTTCTCTTCCTTGCCAATGAGTGTAATCCTGAAAAGGCGATCTTAAACAATTGATATTTTACTTTATCGTGATTTTTTTTTCAATCTCTTTGTCCATATAATTGTTATTCATGCTTATAATGATTAGTCTTAGACTACATGCATATTTTTATTTTTTCTCCGGTTGCGCATTTTTTCATTAAAGCCAATGCTTTATTTGCGCTTTGCGCTTAAAGCCCCAACGGACCTTACAGCTTTTTTGCGCTTTTCGCCTTTGATAACACTGCCTTGGACCTCCGCATTCCACCACCAGTTCCCTATACGTCCCCCAGGGTATTCCTTCGTAACCCCTAAAACCTTTCTCGTAGCTTTCCTAATGTAGTTCGATGTCATGGCCCACATTGCAGTCGCGTCCCCACTACTCTTTCAGGCCCCAGAGCCAGTAACCTCCCCCTCAACTCCTGGACTTTGTCCTTAGTTAAGTTTTCCCACTTGATTCTAGGTTGACTGCACACAGCTCTCTTCTTTCTATTTCTTTTGATCCCCAGATCCATTACCAGGAGCCTATGTTTGGTCATGAGACACTTACTCGGGATGACCTTGCATTCAGTGCAAAGACACTATCACATTTCTTGTAGAGAAGATAACCTATTTGAGTCCTGGCCATCGTACTCCGGAAAGTGACCAGGCGCTCCTCCCTCTTCGGAAAACTCGAGTTAGCTACCACTAAATCAAAAGCTCTAGCGAAATCCAACAGCGAAGTACCTCCCTCATTCCTATCTCCAAATCCGAACCCTCTATGCACATCGTCATAACCCCAGCAATAGCCCCGATATGGCCATCGAAATCCCCTCCAACGAAAAGCTTGTCGGTGCGCGGAATACTACGCACCACCTCGTCTAAGTCCTCCCAAAATTGCCTCATGACCTCCTCGCCTAAGCCTATCCTTGCCCTCCTATCCTCGACCACTAGCTCCCTAAGATCCCTGTCAACTAAGATACCTACCCCAGTCTTGCCCCCAGCACCTCCAGAGTTCCACAATTTATACCCGTCAATATCACGTGCCTTAGTACCCTTCCACCTGGTTTCCTAGAAACACACTATGTTGATCCTCCTCTGAAAAATCCTACCCAATTCTATAGTCTTACCCGTCAACGTCCCTATGTTCCAGGACCCAACTCTCAGCCTAGAGGCTTCCTTGTCCCCCCTTCCAACCCTTGCCCCTGCCTCCAGCCCCACCCGAGGACATGACCTTACTCTCACATCGTTAACCACAACCACTATAGACTAAGGGCTACTACTTAATCACTACCACTCAACCAACAGAGCTAAAACAACGGAAAATATGCTAAGAATATGAAAATTTAACAAGTTAAAGGTATCAAGAATAAGTACAAAAACTCTTATTAGGCCTACTTGTAATTATGGGTGACTTCACAATTTTTGTGTAGTCTTTTATTTATATATAAATATGTTACCTCTTCAATAAAAAAATTAAAAAGAGTAAGTACAAAAACTCAAGCACGTATCAGCACAATTAATCTACCTGAAGAGACAGATGTAACAGGCAAGGTTGAATTGAATACAAGGCACTACCAATAAAGTAAATATGCTAAGAATATGAAAACTTAACAAGTTAAAGGTGTCAAGAACAAGTACAAAAACAAGAACAAAAACTCAAGCACGCATTAGCACAAATAATCTACCTAAAGAGACAGATGTGACAGGCAAGGTTGAATTTAATATAAGGCACTACCAATAGGTGCTGTACTTGAGGGACAAGATTCTGTTACTTTTTTATTACCTGCAAGAAATTAGCAGTTACTTGCACATATATGAGGCTACAGTGTATCTCTATTCAGATTTATTATTTATTGCAGCAGAGTTGCCAGGTATAGCAAGGGATACTTGAGAGAGTGCAGTTCAGGAACACCTAGTATTTATTAACTTTCTTTTTCAATTTTAACCTTTTTCATTATTAGAGTGGGCTAGAGATAGCCATTACATTGAATCACTATTTGGTAGAGAGTTTTGATTGATACATCAGTCTTAAATTCGGGTCTTCAACCAAATGCTATAATATCGATGTTTGTGATATGCTTTTTGTGGATTTGTTTGGCCTTACAAAGGCCATTACTTATGAATGGAGTAGAGAGCGTGTTTGTGTGACTTTGAAACAAAGTTGATGAGTGTTTGTAGATGTGTATCCAAGTTTGCTTAGCTACCATGTACTAGTGATATAAGCTGTCTACACTTGATGCTTGGTCAATTTGCATTCCTCTCAATTTGTTTCTTGCAGCAGATTGTTCCTGATTACTTTTTAAGCTCTATTAAACTTATACGTCTGGGGTTATGGTTAACCGTCTTATGGTTTCTGCACTCAGTTTCAGCTCCATCTGCTTTCATAGCAACATTGAGGGAGCGGATGTTCAAGCCCTCTTTGTCAGCCATTGTTTCTGAAAATACTAAGTATAACTAACTTCCCTACTTCATCTTAAATTTGAGAAGAATGTGTTATATTGACTTTGAGTACCTGAATTGGTACCTTGTTATGTCATCAGGGTGGCAATAGTATGCCCCTCAGATCCTGTGTATGTTGCTGCTAAGAAGATGCGAGAATTACGGGTCAACTCAGCTATAATTTCAGTTGGAAACAAAATTCAGGGGATATTGACGTATTTACTTTTTCCTCAACAAGCTTCAATTCTATGTACATTTACTAATGTTATTATCTTCTCATGCCCAAGCATTGACAATTATGTAGTGCATAGCTAATAGATGTCTGCTGGTATTGTGATGCAGCTCAAAAGATATTCTTATGCGTGTTGTAGCACAAAATCTATCCCCTGAGCTGACACTGGTGGAAAAGGTTTTGTTTTCTCTTTATTTCTAGCCGTCTAATGAGAGTTCTAATATTTTTTGTTACTTTAGCTGTTTTTAAAAGCAAAAAGTGCCAAAAAAGAGAAGTGACATAATCCATGAGCCTTTAAACGAAGAACGAGGAGTGAAGCACAGACTTGTTACCAAAAGCAAAATACTGCTGAATGTAGTAGATTCAGTACTTATAATAATCAAAGTGCAATTACAATTACTAATCTTAGTATCTAAATAATGATTTCAACAGGACCATCAAAAGACAACTTCAATCAGAAAAATAAAATTTTCATTTCCAATTAATCACCTCTAAAAATGATTAATTTGTTTGATCTTGCCAAGTTCGCTTGATTGGGGAAGGTTTTATTGTGGCAGGGATGTGAAACATAAGGATCATGGTGAATTGCAGTTATGTCTCTTAGGTAAAGATGGAAGGGACAAGTCCCGAACTATTTTATTATTGTTAAAGCACCATAGGATGTATTTCGTTGTTAAATAGGTGACCTGATAGTTGAGGAAGTAACATGATGTTATTTGGTACTTATGTATATGACTTGGTGCATATTTTGAACATTTAAGAGGATGCTGGATCTGAATTTGACATATAATTCTTTAATTAACACCAAACATCCTTCTCATGGAAGTTCTGAGGTGCTCATTCAGATTCATTACTGGCAGCTGAACTTGTGTTTGGAAGTTCCCTCATTGTTCCATCTACAATCAGGGGTGGGTATCGGTCGGTTCGGTTCGGTTTTGTTGAATTTCGGTTCGGTTAATTTGGTTTTCAGTTTGTGATTTTAATAACCAAAACCGAACCATAATAACTTCGGTTCTGTTCGGTTCGGTTCCGTTTTTGGTTTCAAGCCATGACAAAAATAGTACGAAACAACGAAAATAGATTACTTTTTGCATTCGATGCAAGTGCTTCTACTGTCTTCAACTAGCCCATATACGTGTATATATCTTTAAAAAAATATACATAAAATACGGAACACATATCTTTCGTTCATACATAAAACAAATGTAATCCCTGGGCGATTAACCTTTAAACATTAAAGGTCCCCTCTTTGTTCTGTGGATCTAACTTTTGTGTGATATGATACTGATCCAACTCTTTATGTTATCTGCATGAATTTTGAGTTATCTCTGTGCTATATATTTATAACTTGGGAGGCTATAAATTTGGTTTTTGGTCCTTTTTTCCCCTTTCCTCTGTGGTTAATTTGTGATTTTTGCAAAAACGAAAAATCAAAGACTAAATAATTAAGTAAAAACTAGAACTTTGAATCAAGTTCCATATCCATGTGTTCCAAAGATAAAGATCCTAGCTTGTTATCGTCTGCGGATTTTGAATGCTTATATAGAAGGGAGGAGGTTCATTTTATTAATCAAATGACAAGTTGAAGCTTGATGGCTGTTTTGCTCAATCTCCCATCGTCTTCCTATAGTTGCGGGCTATTTTCTGTTTCGGTTGTGTTATTCTTGGTTGCTCGGGTGGTATGATGTAAAAGCAACTTGATGTTGACTTCTGTACAGTTTTTGAAGGGCATGCCGATCCAAGGAAAACTTGACATGTCTTAATTTAGAAAAACTCATAGTTTGGTAGTCGAACCTTTAAGGTGATTAGTAATGCAAGGAGCTGAGCAAGAGCAATGGATGTGAAAAATGAGTAGAAAATTCGGTTCTTTGGTTTTTCGGTTTAACCGAAAACCGAACCATTAAAACCGACCACCGAACCAAACACCGAACTTTTTAAAACAATGAACCGCAAACCGACCGAATAAACCGAAAAACCGAGACCGAATAAACCGAATTTTTCGGTTCGGTCAGTATTATGCCCACCCCTAATCTACATGGTGGTCTTCATTGCTGGACTTTTTGAACAACTTATTTTCGTCTTTTACTCTTTTGACGTAATTAATATGTCCTTTTATTCAAAACCCCAATTGTTGCATCCCTTCTCTCCTATTTCACAGCTCGGAACACACCCTTCTTATAGAGATAAACGCTCTTTAAACAGCTTTTTAATCCGAAATGGCTCGGAGAAGAAAGGTTCGTTTTGGTCTACACACCGAAATTGATAATATTTGAGATTTTGCGGGATCACAAATGATCTTGTGTTTGCTCACTTTTTAGCCCCTATGTCTCTTGTCCGAGGAGAAAGCGTTTTGACTAAGACCTAGTCATATTTATAGGTAATGACACCAAGCCCTGAATGCGCAACATTAGAGACAACAATACTTGAGGCTCTGCATATAATGCATGATGGGAAGTTTCTGCACCTTCCTGTTCTAGATAGAGGTGAGCTTTTGCTTCCAGACATTCTGATTTTAATATTGAAAAGTGGTTTCCACTATCAAGTTTAATATATATTTTTGCAGATGGAGGTGTCGTCGCCTGCATAGACGTATTGCAGATAACTCATGCAGCTATATCTATGGTAAACTTCCAATTGTTTCTTATGTTATATGTCTGGAAAGTGGTGACATATGAAATCCTTGTTTGTACTAGATGGAAGATAGGAAATGATTCTAGTCATGATATGGGCCTCTTTTGCATGTATCATTTTGTACTATGCTGCTTTGATGTGGATGTGCGCAGGGGAACAGATCTAGAAGTCGGATTTGTCATCACCTAAATTAAATCTTAGGTGCGCGGATACGGTTAGGAGTATGGGTAAGGGTATCAAGATATACTAGACAAATGTATATTACGACATTTACAAGTATATTTTTTGCCAATTAATTGAAATTATTAAATTAAAGCTACTATGATTAAATTCTTTCTAGTGCTTCATTGTGAACATATATAGACACAAACTCAAATCAAACCAAATATCTGATCAACCTATACTCCGCCACAGTAGTAGCGAAAGCACCCAATTTAGGTTGATTAAATTTAGTGCTGATCTGGCACCTACACCCAAATCGTGTCAGGACGATACGATTCCCGCAAGGATTTTGATTAATCTAAGCAACATAGATTTTTGCATTAATCAATTTTTTTAAGACTTAAATAATAAAAAGGGGTGTACGTGCAAAGCCTATTTCCTTGGTGAATTGTCACTCTCTGTTTTTGTGGTGTTATGTTATTTTTTGAATAACCGAGAAATCCCTCTGGGCTGACCCTTAGGATCGACCGCAACCTTCGAAACTTGGGGTAATGGGCCCACCCGTCTACCCTTCTTCACTTAAATACCAGGCTTTATTCACATGGCGAAGGCCTCGAACCTATGACCTAAGTCACAAGTCCCTCAACCTTTGCTACTTGAACTAGCCTTGCAGGCCACTCTTTGCTTTATTTTATCAACGAGTAACCAAACACGGCTTAACCTGTTTGTTTATTTCTTCATGAGTTGTCTAAGTGATTCTTTAACATTATCAGCACCAGTTAAGTAAGTTAAAACAGAGAAGCCCTATCTAAGCTGCGAGTTTGATATAGCAATCCCATCAAACACATTTGAAAGACTGCTTCAGGAAGTGGCTATTCCCCTGAGACCAATTGTTTCAGGTTTAATATGGTGGGCAAAAAGAGGTATGCATTTATATTGATGTTCTATATTAGCGATTTAGCGCGTTTCATTGGTTGCTGATCCTAGAAGTTCTAATTTTGTAAAACCTATCGTGGTTATATCGGTTATATTTTCTGCATTAGGCTCCTATTCTAGAATGTATCAACTCTATGGAGGGCTGTATTTTGAAGTGGGAGAAGGCACACTTGCTGTATTTTTTTTCAATGTTTCTAAATATATGGTTGTTGTTTCTGAAAAACGAGTTAATCATAGTCCAGATTTACCTGAAAATTGGTCAAACCGTCAAATAAAGCCTCAGTAAGTGAATTAGGACTTGCATCTATGAGGACATAATGTACAATTGTTTTTTGAGGAAGGAGTGCAATACCGAGCATGTTGTCTTAAATTTTCTGTTTCCCTTAGGTGGAGAACAGCTCTGGTGCTGTCAATGAAGTGGCCAATACTGTTGTGAGAATGCACGGGAGAAAGTATTATTTATTAACAATGATACAATGAGCCTATATATAATACATATTATACTCCTACATATGGGACTGGGACATATTCTATTCCTACTACATACAGGACCAGGACATATTCTACTCCTACTATATATGGTACTAGGACTATTTATACATAACTATCTAACGCTCCCCCTCAAGCTGGTGCATACAAATCATATGTACCGAGCTTGTTATACATGTAATTAATACGAAGACCAGTAACGTACTTGGTGAAAATATCTGCAAGTTGATCATTCGACATACAAGGCCACTAGACTCACCCTGAGCAACAAAACCAGGTGGTTGCTGATAAAGAGAAATTGGCCGAAAGGTCGCCGGAAAAAATTGAAAATAGTGAGACTAAGCCGAATTCCACACTGATAAACAGAAGTTGGCCGAACGGTCGCCGGAAAAAATTGAAAATAGTGAGACTAAGCCGAATTTCACACTACAAAATAGGTTCTAAAACACCACCAGAAAAGTTTTTGGAAATTAATGTTTATGCTGGGAAATCACTGTTTACACCAGAAAAAGTGCACTGTTCACGCCGGAAAAAATAAAAATTGTCCGAATTTGATGTAATTTATATGGGTAGGCTCGAAATCACTGGACGAGTAAGTTGTGCTGAAGAAGTTTTGTCAAGAAGTGTCTGGAGTGGCGCACGTGCCAGAAAAGTTACTATAGCTCGCCGGAACCCTAGTTTTGGCGACGCGTGAGGGACTTTTTGCCGTAGCGATTGATTGAGGTTTTGTCACCTGACTTTTTTCGAACAAGATGGTAGTGTTGGTTTTCGCACAAAACTTACCAATGTGGAGATAACGCAAATCAATCTTGAGTCGTCAACTGAAAATACGCATGGTGACTGACTTTTAGTTCTGATGGGACTGGAATTTCTGGGGTTTGGTTGCACAAGGGTTTCGGATTTGATGGTGGTACTAGTATATGCACAGTACCATTGTAGCAGTGATGAACCCTGAGAACAAGACGAAGTTGCCGGAAAATTGTACGGCGATGAGATCTTTCTTCCCGGATGTCGCTGGAATGACACACAACGATAATTTTCTCACTGAAGCTCTGATACCATATGAGAATGCACGGGAGAAAATATTATTTATTAACAATGATACAATGAGCCCTATATATAATACATATTTTACTCCTACTACATATGGGACTAGGACATATTCTACTCCTACTACATATGAAACTAGGACTATTTATACATAACTATCTAACAACGGTGATGCAGAAGTTTTGGGATTCAGCACCTAACCTGGAGCCACCAGACGATTATGATACACTCAGGTGCTTTTGCTTCCTACATGGTGTTGCTTTCATGACTCTGGGCATATAAAAACTAACAGTGCATGCTTTATTCTTTTGCTTATCATACAGTGAGATATCTATGTCTCAATTGATGATGTCAGAAGGGACAGAAGCTGGAAAATCTGGATATCCATCTTTGGGTCTTGGAAATACATTTGCTTTTAAATTTGAGGACCTTAAAGGTCGTGTCCACAGATTTAGTTTTGGTGAGTGCTGTATAGACTTCATTACATTGTGCACTAGGAACGTTAGTCAACATTTTGTAGAGGAAGGCTGTATCGTTGAACTTAATTGATTTTCCTTCAATAAGTAGATATACTCCTTCCTTTTCAGTTTGTCTTACATTTCTTCTTAGTTTGTTTAAAAAAGAATACCTCATTTTTATATTTAGTAACTCTTAAATTCCAACATACCCATTTTTGTTGTGAACAATTGCTTTTTGCAATAGATAATGCTTTCAATGTTTCAATGTTTTGATGAAGTTAGTATTAAAAGCATAAGGAGTCTGACTAAGCCTTGAAGTGCAGGCTGAAGAAACTGGAACTTCAATTAAAATTAAAGTGCTGTAATTTTTGGTTGAACAAGACACAAGTTTCCATGAATATGATTAAAATAAATGTCTGATGGGAGAAAAGGTCTTATGTTGGTAATGTTGCATTTTTTCGAAGCTTCTAAAAAGCTAATATTAGCAACTTTAAAACCTAAAAGGAGTTTCGCCCTATGATATTGACTGGAATCCTGCCATTGAGTAATCTTCTCTTGTTTAGGGTTGTGCTTTTACAACTACACTGCAGGATTCAAGGTGGCTTAATGAGGTCGATTGTTTTCTAAAATTTTAACTTTCCAGTAAAGTAAATTTTGTTATAAGAAGCAACACCAAAGCTTTTACTGCATAGGAATTTCCCCTAGAGTCTTTAGATGTTCTATTCATGCACTAATTTAACTTAATCTTAGAGCATGCAGCTGATCCTCCGCTTTTTCTTTCTCAGGCTCAGAGAATTTAGTGGAGCTTGTTACTGTGGTTATGCAAAGGTTAGGTGCAGTAGATGAACAAAATCGTCCTCAACTTTTGGTAGGTGTAAATGAAAATCTTTTTTCCACCTTGATGAATTTACCTTCTGCTCTTCATGTGGTAAATGAGGAGATGAAGATGGTATGCACTTTTTTCTATTCTTATTGCAGTATGAAGATGATGAAGGCGATAAAGTTCTGCTAACAACTGATAGTGATCTTGTTGGTGCAGTTAACCACGCCAGATCAGTGGGACTAAAGGTATGGAGATGCCCCTTGTTATGTCGAATACATAGACAGCCCCCTAAAGTTGACGCTAATTTTTATTTGGACACCTCTACTGACCCTTGTTCCTAGTAGACTCTCCAACACTCACCAAAATGTACCTATTAAACATAAAGCGCTGACATGGCATAAAGAGTGATTCTCACTACATTTAGGCGCGTGAGTGTTTACATTTTGCTGACATTGCTAAAAAATTACCAATTTCTCCCCGCTCTAACACATCTTGTTCATCTGTCTTCTTTCTCCTTTCTCCTTTCTCTCCATCTCCATCTAGGCATCTACCATTTTGGTCACCATCCTACTAATTTTTTTCTTATTTATTAATCTTAATCGTGTTTTTAAAATAAAACAAATTCCATCAGTTTTTCTCGGCCAAAATTTCTAATTCTGCCCACCCCATTATGAATATCCCCTTTCTGGTGAGTTTTCTGATGATGCTCGTTGGCATAAATCAGATTCTGGTTTGATGCAGAGTTCTCTTTCTGCTCCTTATAAGAAGGAAATCGACAACCACAAAGACTATCGTGATCCGAAAAATATAAATCGTCGTATAAATCATCACAACAGTGAAAGAACGAGAAAGAAACGACATAGTAATCTGGAGGAACGGGAACCAAAGAATGCACACGTTAGCTTTTGCACCCAAGAATGAAAAGGGAAATGGATCTGCTATATATGGAGTAAACATATATTATGCAAGATTGTTCCGTTCAGATGTTCTAGTATGGAGTAAATACTCTGCCAAGTACACCCAGCGCCTTATTAGATGTTCTACTGCCTGTTCTGTTTCTGTTTCTACTCCCCGGCAGCTTTGAAGAGGAAGAGGTCGCCAAGATTTGATATTCCGATCTCTAACGTCTTTGTTGTACTAGGCTCGTAGCTGTTATGTTTATTTCAACAGAAGATGGATGAAGAAGAAAACAAAGAAAAGCCCCAAAAAAAATGGAGAAAAAAAAGAACGATGAAAATGACGAACGGAGGGGGGACGTTTGGCGAGAGGATTATCAGAAAAGAAAATTTTTATTTTATGGCTAAAACGCTTTTTGTTTTTATTTTTCAAATCTATTTGTTTGCTTTTATTATTTTACACTTGGCGTCCATTAATTGGTTCGTTTTTTCATGTCAGCAGAGTAAAAATCATGCCCTACTTGTTTAACAAAGAATATGGCTCAGGTGTTCAATAGGTACACTGTAGTATGTTGGAATGTCTAGTAGGTACAAGTTCAAGGGTCAGTTGAGGTGTCCAAATGAAAATAAGTGCCAATTTTTGGGGGCTATCTATGTAGTTGGCCTATGTTTTTCCTATTGCATCGACTTCCATTAAGTTATGGTTGTCAAAATTGCAGGAGATCCTGTGTCACGAGCAACTGCTTCCCCTTGTTAATGAAGTTGTAATCATATTCCAGAGAGAATTTTGTGAATAGTCGGATTAGGCAGAGAAATGAATTGTCATGTGAATAATTTTAATACCAACTTGTATGTAATTAACAAGTGTTTTGATTTTCTCTGAAATTTTTTGTTTCCCTTTTACCATCAAAACTCTGTGATGATAACCAAAATTCCGTCAGGCATCTATTTCTGTCAGTGGATGTATACAGGCTTTGTGGACAGTTTGGTCATAGCATTCTTATTTTCATGACTGCTACATTTCTTTTGCAGGCCTTAAGATTGCATCTAGACTACTCTGATGTAAACCAAGAAAAATCAGCGCTAGAATTGAGTACTACATCTGTTGAGAAAGATGGATGGGGTTCACTGCACATGGGGATTTTTGCCGGCGCTGTTGTGCTAACAAGTGTTGGTGTATATGCCTACTTGAAGCGCACCAATACATGGTAAGCCAATTTTTAAGGATTCTATTCTGCTGGAAAAGCTATAGATCATGCAGAGTGGTGTGTGAAGTTCCGAAATCTTGCTGTCGGCTTTATGAACACTTTTACTATTAGTAGAGAAGGGCAGTGTTTGAAGTGATCCAAACATGTTGATATAAGAGTAGCTACAAAGAATGCTCTCCTCCTGCTCCCTAATGCCAACTGGTTGAGAAGAAGGGAAAAAAGGAGGGAAAAAAGAAGAGAGGAGAATTCGTCAGTCTTGAGTTGCAGCAACATTATTCTCGTACGTGTTATTTATGGCTGTAAATTGGAGTTTTTCCTTGTAAAATCAGTGAATTTAGGTCTTTTTAGTATTATGGAGTCAATAAGTTCATCCAAAGTTTGAGGGGATGCCTCATAACTCGAATACAGTAAATCATTTAATAGCATGCGTCTTGGTGCTAATCTTCTTTATTTAACACTAGTATTTTTTAATTTTGTAAACAAGAATTTGCAGTGTTGGAATGCTGGACGAAGCTTCACTCTGGTAAGGTTTTAAAGGTATATAACATATTGAACACCCTTTGTCGAGGATTTTTTTTACTTCTTTCAAGTTTGAAGAGCCCTTGAAAAAATTCCTTGCTTCATCACTGGTTGGAATCCAGACTGTAGAAGTTGGTCTCGAGGAAAAAGCTATAGTGAAATGACTAGTATCATAGAGCAGATGAAGCATTTCAGCGACAAGTACGGCGAAATCCATGACAGATGAAGAACTGCAAAAGTCAGAATCTAGTCGTGTGATCGTAGTCTTGGGTCCTTTGATTAAAAGGGACGTCTGAATCTTTAAACTAGAAAATGATCCACTAGTTGACAAAGCTCTTTTAGGATTAAGGTTAATCATAAGTTAAAGAAATTTTATTTATAAAAAAGAGCTCATCCAATCTCAACGGCTATTATTTTTTAAAAGTGGAGCTTGCTGTTCTTTTTCTTTCTTCTCATAAGCTCAAATATCAATTTCTCTAGTATCTTTCCCCAAATTTTACACTGTAATTTCCTTCCTTGACAAGCGTGGAGTAGAAATGGAAAACAATCCACCATTGTATAAATGTCAATCACGAAAACAAGCTGCACTTAAAACGAGATCGTGGTTGTGAGTACTTCATGTGGGTTGGCCAAAAAATGCCTAAGCAGGCTAAAAGAAAATTCGGGAGATTACGAATAGAAAATCGTGTATGTTATGAATAGAATTGTAATTAGAGTAAATTTCTATCTTTTAGAAAATTTGTTACTTTGCGGCTATGTCATTTTCCCATATAAATAGAAAGGTCTTACCCCATTGTAAATCATCCCAAAATTCAATAAGAATTCTCCCTTTCTGCAATTTTGTTCTTTCTTTTTTTATTGTTTTATTTCCCGTTATCAGCGCGAGACTCTACCGCCTCAAGAAACTCTTTGAGAAGATTAAGATATAACTTTTCTCATCTTTTAATTATGACTGACATTATGAAAAGAAAATTCGTTGCCCTTGAAATTTCGGGCAAGAACTATATGACATGGGTGTTGAATGCTGAAATCCATTAAAGATAAAAATAAAGGATCTACCCAAGACTGTGCTAAGGTCTTGATTTTCTTGCACCATCACCTTGATGAAGGGCTGAAAATATAATATCTCACAGTCAAAGATACAATTGTTTTGTAGAATGGCTTAAGGAAAGATATGGCAACTTAAAGTTGGTCACTCTTCCACAAGCATGATATGATTGGGCTCAATTGAGGCTCCAAATTTTAAATCTGTTCTGAATATAATTCTGCGATGTTTAGAATTACTTTTAAATTGAAACTTTGTGGATATACTATCACTGACTATGATATGCTTGAGAAAACGTTCACAACGTTTCATTCCTCTAATATGGTCTTGCAACAACAATACCAAGATAAAGGTTTCAAGAAGTACTATGAGTTCATTTCTCTTCTCCTTGTGGCTGAACGAAACAATGACTTGCTCATGAGAAATCACGATATTCGACCCACTGGGTCTACACCATTGCTTGAAGTGGATGAGGTGTATTCTCATTATGTTAGGCGTGGAAAAGGTCGTGACCCTATTCGTGGTCGTGGCCGTGGACAAGGAAAAAGTTCTCCTGGTAATAATCACCCCCAAAGAAAAATAACCACCAAAAGTGGAAAGGGAAACAAGAGAAGCCAAAGACAAATAGTTCAGAAACTGAATATTATCGTTGCGGTGGAAAAGGCATTGGACAAATATTTGTTGTACACATAGACTTTTGGTTGAGTTTTATCAAGCATCTCTAAAGAATAAAGGCCCTGAAGCTAATTTTGTCTCTGACAATGAATTTGGCATCACCTACTTGGATGTGTCAGACTTCTTTAAGCACCCTAATGGAAAAATAGATCACTTGATCGGTGATGGATCTGTGGTTAAAGATGATTGAGTAGTCAGTTTTTTTATTTTTGCCTAGTCATAGTAGCTAGTGAATAAACATCATATAATCATAGTAGTAGTTTTGCAAAGAATTAATGAGTATGTCGAATTAGTACAATACTTCATTGAATAAAATTATTGGTCTTAGTCTGCTTGTTATGCTAACAGATGCACTACGACACTTTGCCTTCAAAGTTTACTGAGTTTGAATCTTATTACTAAGATTGATAATATGGCTTTGACTGATAAAGTGAAAAGCTCAAAATGCGTAGCTTTAACAACAACAACAAAAATTACTAGAAATCATTAATAGTTCAAAATGAATAAGGTACAAGAAGTAACTTGAAACAACTGGATAATCTTACTCTATTACAAGGAAGGAACACAATGCTAGCTCTATTCAGTAGAGCATCAAATGTAGAAGAAAAATAAAAAGGAATGGTATTCCTTTTCTTTTACGAATAAGTATTTTATACTATGCTAATTCTTCTGTATATTGGACACTGAAAACGATTGCCCCTACATTTATAGCTATTTTTCTTTTAAATAACACTTGTGTCGCTTATTTTTTTTATTTAACATAGTGGTTGTCCTATGTTTTTGTGTACTAATGTTCATTCGTATATTTCTTTTGTATGTCAAACCATGGGAAGCAAACATGGATATCTCTCAAAGCAAATTCGGATCAAATCTCAATTACAAAAATATTTGTTTAGTTAATTCATGTATGGCACATACAATTTTCAAAGAGGAGAAATATTTCTCTCATTTAAATATGTACAAGACAGATGTTACAACAATTTCTAGTAGTAGTAATTTAATTGAAGGCTGTGGAAAAGCTACTATAACTCTGTCTAGGGGAGCAGTAATTATCATAGATAATGATATATTCTCCTCCCAGTCCAGAAGGAACTTGTTGAGTTCTAAAGATATCCGTTGAAATGGATATCATATTGAGACAATAGATGAAAATAATTTTGAATATCTCATCGTTACCAAAAAATTTTCTGGCCAAGAAAAGGGTTATTGAGAAATTTCTATCTTATCTTGTGGCCTGTATTGGACAAGAATTGGTGCAATTGAGGCACATTCTATCATAAACCAAAAGGTTACTGATTCCATTACTTTTGTACTTTGGCATGAACGATTGGGATATCCTGGATCAATTATGATGAGACGAATTATAGAAAACTCAAAAGGGCATCCATTAAAGAATTTAAAGATTCTTTAAAATAATAAATTTTCTTGCACTTCTTGTTATCAAGGCAAGCTAATTATTAGACCATCACCAACAAAGGTGGGGTTTGAGCCCCCTGCATTTTTGGAACATATACAAGAGGACATTTGTGGACCTATTCACCCACCTAGTTGGTCGTTTAGATATTTTATGGTCTTAATATATGCATCTTCTAGATGGTCTCGTGTGCCTATTATCATCTCGTAACCTCGCGTTTGCAAAATTAATAGCATAAATAATTCGATTACGGGCACAGTTTCCCGATAATCCAATTAAGTCTATTAGACTTGATAATGCTGCTGAGTTTTCATCCCAAGCATTTAATGATTATTGCTTATCCATTGGGATAAAAGTGGAACATTATGTAGCTCATGTTCACACTCAAAATGGCCTTGCAGAGTCTTTGGTTAAATATCTGCAATTGATATCAGGACCGTTACTTATATAAATGAGGTTACCCACTTCTATTTGGGGTCACGCCATTTTGCATGCATAAATGCTAGTTTGTCTCAGACCGATAAATTATCATAAATATTTTCCGTTGCAATTAGTTTCGGGTCATGAACCTAATATATCCCATTTAAGAATTTTTGGATGCACAGTATATGTTCCTGTAGCACAGCCATATCGTACCAAATGGGTCCCCAAAGAAGGTTAGGAATATATGTCGGGTTTGAATCGCCCTCCATTATTCCTACTCGAAACATTAATAGGGGATTTGTTCACTGCACGATTTGCAGACTGTCGATTCGATGAGATACTTTTCCCAAAATTAGGGGGAGAAATTAGTGAAACCAAACGAGAAATTTTGTGGAAAAATCTATCATTATCCCATCTTGATCCGCGTGCCTCTATTTGTAAAAAAAAGTGGTGCAAAAGATTATCCATTTGCAGAAAATAGCAAATCAAATGCCAGACACATTTAGAGATCTAAAAAGGATAACAAAATTACATTTCTCTACAGAGAATGTTCCAATCCGTATTGATGTCCATGTTGGACAATCTTCTGGTGTCATAGCTAATGATTCAAACGCACGCCTAAAGCGTGTCAGACCATTGAGTTCTAAGAATCAAAATCCTAGAAAAAGAAAAATAAATGCTCAAGATGACACTATGAAAGAGCTTCATGAAGAAATCTACGATCCAACCAATCCTGAGATTCATGAGGAAATCATTGAGCCTGAGACTCAAGAAAATAAGGAAATATCGATAAATCCAATCGATATTGAGACAAATTTGAACTGATTGGATATAGTGGTGGATTATATCGTTGCATATAATGTTGCATCTATCATTATGAAAGATAGTGAGGATCTTGAACCGCAATCTATTGGAGAATGTCGACAAAGACGTGATTGGTGAAAATGGCAAGAAGCAATTCAATCATAGTTGAATTCACTTGCGAAACGTAAAGTTTTTGGGCATGTAGTCCAAACACCTAATGATGTTAAGACCATTGTCTATAAATAGGTCTTTGTACATAATAGAGATGAGAAAATTGAGGTACAAAATATAAGTCACGCCTTGTTTCACAAGGATTTTCACTAAGACCTGGTGTCAATTATGAAGAGACATAGTCACCCGATATGGATGCTATAATATTTCGTTATCTCATTAGTTTTGCTGTCCATGAAAAGCTTGACATGCATTTAAAGGATGTGGTTATCCTCTACCTTTATGTCTCACTTGATAATGAGATATACATGAAAATTCCCGAGGGATTTATAATGCCTAACACACATGATTCAAAGTCCCGCAAAGATCTTTGTATGGTCTAAAGCAATCAGGACGAATGTGGTATAATCGTCTTAGTGAATATTTATTAAAGGAATGTTATATAAATGATGCCATTTGCTATGGATCTGTAATTATGATATGGATCTAATGCTTCAATCAAAACAGAAATTGGAGCTCGGGACCATTTATGCTTGAAAAACAACGTCGAAACATAAAAAATGAGTGCAACACAACCCAAACCTATCCGAAACTCACCCGAGCCCCTCGGAACCCCGTACGAACATACCAACAAGTCCCATATCATAACACAAACTTACTCGATGCCTCAACATCAAAACCAAGAATCACACCTCAAATCAAACTTAATAAACTTTTGAACTTTCAACTTCCAAAACTCGTGGCGAGTCCCAAATGATATAACAAAGTTATTCTAATTCCCGAAACCACAATCGGATCCAATATCATCAAAGTCAACTCCCGGTCAAACTTATGAACATTCCAAACCTTCAAATTTCCAACTTTCACCAAATAGTGTCGAAACCTTCTAGAATTATCCAAATGCAGATCCGGGCATATGCCCAAGTCCAAAATCACCATCCGAAACTATCGGAACCATCAAAACTCTGATCTGAGGAAAAGTACTCAAAAGTCAAACTTGGTCAGTTCTTTCAACTTAAAGCTTCAAACATGAAATTCATTCTTCCAAACTAATTCTGAATCACCCAAAAACCGATACCAATGATACGCACAAGTCATAATACATCATACGGAGCTAATCATGCCCTCAAACCACTAAGCGGAGTGCAAATGCTCAAAATGACCGGTCATGTCATTACATTCTCCCCCATTTAAACATACGTCATCCTCGAACTTGCCAGATTCGTTCCATCAAATCACCGTGTAACCTTACCATGCACAAACCCGAGGGTGATCCCACGTCACCGTAATTCATGTAATCCTGACAACAAACATAATTGAAGATCACTACTTCAACCTTAGTCCGTAAGCCTTAGAGCCCAATTTCCAACACCCGAAATTCCTTACAAGACCTGAATCTCGCATCTACACATTGTATAGGTCTGAATAAGCTATATCAAGCCATAACCATAACCCAAGACGAAATCACATGATATACCACGTAACTAGCTTATTCGTAGCAACAAGCTCTTATTGAAGTAATTGCTTAAAACCAAATCTGATACTGGTAATAAACCTTATATTAACTAAAACCTTGTTCCAAACCTCCGTATACTGATAGCGGTGAATGAAACATGCAGAAACTCATAACCACTCACCAACTCACAAGTCATGGATATCTCCCTCGTTCGCCAAGAACCATAACAAAATTCTAATCCGACTTCCGATATTATTCTTCCAAACATACCGCAATCAAATTCGGTAGCAATCACTTCAAGCCCAAGGACTTCATCTCATCAAATACAAGCTACTCTACTGACATGCCATACCAATACTTCCTAGATCCACAAATCGTGCAATCCGTGCACCAATAGGCAATGACTCAAATGTACTCAAACATGGAAGATTATTCAAATAAGAGAACCGCCCAGCAATCTCAACAAGTACCACCACAAACGAAATGCTATGAACACATCACATATAGTAGATTCAAGACACATGAATCCATCATAATGAATCATATCTCAACATAACCCCATTAATGTGTGATCCATCCAAACACCGGTCCATATGAAATACCTCAAGCCACATTGCTCGAAATCAATGAGCACACGTAATTCGACATCAAGCACATGAAGTGCATGACCATAACCATAGAGAAGTGAATATGTCACGACCCAAATCGATGGGCCATTACGAGTGCCTGAGTCCAACTTGTCGAACACCCCTAAGTATGCGTCTAAGATATAAACATGAATTATGGGTAGGTCATGAATAATATTTGTCACTAAACTGCTGAATTGCGTGAATAACATACGTGAGAAAACATGTACAAAAGACATATATACATATACATGCAGAATACGGTAGGGCGAGCCGAAAAGGCTGCTATAGACAACTATATATCCAAAACTAGAAGCCGACAAGGCCACATACTATTCAACTATACATAACCGTCTACAGACCTCTAATAGAGTTTACAACTGTATAAAGGATGGGACTGGGTCCCGTCGTACCCATATCTACATACAAAAATAGCGTATCAAAACTAATAACAACTCTGGATCAAGTGGAGCACACCAACTCTCGCTGATCAAGGATCCTAAAAAGGGGTAGAGTCAGCCTGTCTACCTGCACCTGCGGGCATGATACACATGCCCCAGGGAATAGAAACGTCAGTACGAATAATGTACCGAGGATGTAAGGCATGAAAATCAGTACTTAAAAGACATAAATGAAACATGGAGTAAAGGAATCCGTCTGTAAGTCTAAATAACTTTGTGAATCCTGAAATATTTATAAAGTCATGCATTGTCGTATCATGCATAGGTATATGTGTACATAACATCATCAAGCCTTTGAGAGCATCCCGTCATATCATCTCGGCCTCTGTGGGCGAAATCATTAATGTATACCAACTGATCAGGTGGTGGTGCGTATATAACACCGTAACCTTTTCCGATATCTCACATACATATAATATACGCGTATATAAGGACATCTGGTCATGGGTCAGTGTACATGTATAAATGAATAAAATGCATAAGAAGTACGTTTATAAGATTTCTCGGAATGTCATAAGATCAATATGCCTTTGGATAAACTTTATCAACTACGTATTTTTCTGAGACCCATGAACAGAAGATATAATAATAAGACACATGGGGAATCAAGAACATAGTCACCCCTAGTACTTCTATGAATAGATACATTTATGAAAGTTGTGCGTTTTCTCATTTCGTTTGTATCATATGGATCTTGCCAAAAGGAAAGAAAGGATAGCCTTTGTTTACCCTAATATTTGGATAACAATTAAACTTATATTGTGGTTTTAAGGATATGTGATTTCAACCAATACCAATAGATAAATATGAAAGTAAATGATATAATTAAACTATAAATAAATCAAACCCATGTTCAAACGGGGCTTCAGCCTCGAGTCAAGATGCCCTCGAACTGATAAGTGCAAGAATAGTAAAGACGGAATAAACTGATGAATAATAACACTAGAAATAAAGGAAGAGTTATTGTTTTTTGCTCAGTCAATGATGATGCCTACAAATGATTAGAACTCATCTTTATATAGTAAAGGAATTATACTTATGGTATAACTCTAATTACAGAAGGAAATCGTATAATCACCTAATTAACCGCTTCTGATTTGATCCATTCCGAAATTTACGTCACGATCCTCGACCAATCACGGATATCTCGCTTTACCGTTACAAAGCTATCCCCAATGTTACTAGGAATCTATCTCCCTTGACTTCGACTGACACCGACCTCGATCTAGAAATAGACTTTGATCTCGAACTCAATGCCTCAGCTCTTCAATGCAACGTCCCAGTCTTGATCAAATAGTAAAATCGGGTGGCCCCGTATACAAATAGTCCCCTCGTTTCTTGGAGCGTGGTGACTAGAAACGAGCTGCGCCTTTGATTCTTATCAGTCTCGATGAATTATGATGTCATCCCCGTGACGTAAGCGATGGAAGTGATCGAAACATCCCGTCGATATAGTTAACCAAACCATTAATGAGCGTCAGTTGGCGGTCGACCACTAGTGTCGTTGGACCGTCATCGTAAATCCATCAATAGGCCTCCTTCTTGTTGAATCAAACTTTACCTTCACCTTCATCTGTTCTTCTAAGCTTTAATCTATCTCAAGTTCTTCTCTTTCACTACTCCTTAGGTTTTTACCGCTAGACCCAAACCACCAAACCTTACTATCTTCTTCTTTCTTCAACTCATACAAAGGCAAAAACATCTAAAATGATTCCACAAAAGGAAAAAGCTTCCTCTTCTTCACGGCCGACCGTCGATAAAATGTCGGTGGATCCTCTCCCTGAGGAGTGTGTTCCCGACCCGTGTGTTCTTAAATCCGACTTCAAAACTGAGAAACCTCCATCGGTCCCTAGTCGGTGTGATAATGTATCGAGATACATCTGCTCAATAACCATGGGGTATCTCGAGCGAATCAATAGGGATTGCAACTGGAGGGACGAATTGGTAAAGATCCCATCCCTAAAGAGAGTATCACTACCTAGGTGGAAGGATACCTAAGTGTTTACACTTACCATTTCACGTTGGGCCCCCTCGATCTAGTCATCATTGACTTTTTCCATCAATACAAGGTGACTTTAGGCAAAATACACCCCTCATTTTGGCGCATAATGATCATGCTCTGGTTCTTCACAAACAAAGTCGAGGGGTTGTCGTTCACCCTCTATCACCTCATTAGGTTATACATCCCTCGTATCTTTCGGGGGTTGATCAAGATGCAACGTCGAGCAACCAAAGTGTTGTTCTCGAGCATTGACGAGGACAAAGACCGGGATGGATGTGCCATTTTTTCGGGTGAGGACCTCCGATCTCATTCTGAAGGAGAAGATTCCATTTCCCAAGAAATGGAACTCGAAACGTAAGTGTTATTTCACTTGTCAATTTACATGCTTCCTTATGTTTTTCTACTTTATCTAATGTTTTATTTCGTCATGTAACGGTCATTTGGATGCCTTGAGTGATCCTCAACCTCGAGAGTTGGGTCCGAAAGCTGGCTTCAACCTCTACTTATGCTGAACGCTGCTGGCGCGATTTGGTAAAAGGTCGATGGGAGGCAAAGAACCAAGGTGAGTTTCCTCTTTCACATATCTAATGCATTGTCGATATTTCTTTTCACTTACTTAACTTCTTCTTGTGCAGGCCTGAGCAAGGATGCAGCCTTGAGGCCTCCATCTAGTGAGGAAGAGGCTATGCTCCGGCTCCGAAACCGGGGAAAGACAATAAGAGAAGAAGTGCCTTGAATTTCGAAGGCCCTAAACCGAAGAAGAAAAAGAGCTCTATTAGAAAATCGAGGACAGACGTTGTTGTTCTTCCTGCCCATGTAGTCCAACAATTAAGGGAGGAAGAGAATGAAGATGGTGAATGAAGATGGTGAATCGATGCTCGTGACTCGAGTGAGAAGATCCATCAATACCTCCAATGACATTGAATCGGTGGCGACTGGTGAGGCCCCGCCTCATGCTGAGGAAGCCTTGGAGAAGGATTCGGGCAAGGTCCCCGAGTCGTTCGAGGTCGAAGCTATTTCTCGTCCAATGGTGAGTATATCCGATGGTCTGTTCCCGAGACCCCTCAGGTTAAAAAAAGTGCCTTGAGTGACTCACTTGGGGAAATGACAGCAGGTCACTCTCCATCCCTTCCTGCCTACTCCGAAGAGGCTATACGGGATGCTCAGGCTTTGGAGACTCCCGAAATAGGTGGAGTCCCTAGTGAGGAGGATTCTTTTCGGGACTGCTTTACCGGGGTCGAGGATGCCTCCGATCTCAATGATGCATCAAACCTCTTCGGAGAGGCCTAGCGTCTTCTGAACCAAGTAAGTCTAAGTTCTTTTGTTGGTGTAGCATTATTTCGTTTTTTTTTCTAACTTTTTCCCTTCTCTATATAGGCTTTCTCTAAGTGCCGTACCGAATTGAGACAGTGTGAGGCCGATCTGTAAAGGCTTTCAGAGGAGAGGAATGCTCTCAAGCTTCATTGTGAGCAGAAAGACGAGGAGATTAAGGACCTCTGAGCTGATCTGGTTAAAGTTCATAAGGAGCAGACCGAGCTGGACAAGCAGGTAATGACACTTATAAAAACTCACGGACTTGATTCGGGAACGGAGGCTAAAATTTCACTATCACAGTTGCAGCAGAAAATCGAGAGGATCGAGCTGTTCCGAAGGGAGGTCGACCAAGTGAAGACAGACTCCTACAAGTGGAGGGAAGGCATGGACCGCCTTGCTACTGAGAAAGAGACTACCTTATCCCAATTGTCGTCAATCGAAGCCCAGCTTCGAAGTGCGAAGGAAAATTGCTTGGCTCAGGCTAAGAGGATTGAAGAGCTCAAATCTCATCCGGCTTCCGAACTTGCAAAGGCCCAAGATGAGGGCGAAAAAACAAAGGTCGAGGCTGATAATACGGTGGCCATATATCGGGCTGATGCCGAAGTTGTCCAAGCTCAAGTAAGGGAGGATGTTGATCGAGAACATTGGATTTCCGAGCTTGCCAAATGCCAATCTCGGAGAGAGATCCTCGAGGAGATCCACGCCCGAGGTTTTGACCTTTCCAAAGAGATAACAAAGGCAAAGGAGCATGAAGCCGATGCTAGGCTACTGGCCTCTTCTGACGACGATGATGACAATGATGACGACTTCAAGAGTGGGTCCGAGAATGATGAGGGACCCGAGGAAGAAGCTGCCCTTGAGGAGGGAGTCACCCTTGAAAAATAGTTAGAATCTTTGTACTTTTCTTTCTTTTTGTATAGGGCCCTGGTCGGTCCTTTGTAAATATCTGCATTCGTATATATAAAAATCTTTCTTCTTTGAATTTCGTTTCAATTTTTGACTTGCAAAAATTTTGATTTACTCCGTGCCTTGTGACAAATTTTTATATACTTCATGTCTCGTGAAAAATATGTTTGAGGCTCGGATTTTAGGCAATCTTGGCCGAAACCAAACTAATAGTGCCTTTGTAATCAAGTGAACTCTTGCTCGAACTCGAAGTAGTAAGACCTTTAGGTTTTAGTTGAGTGAGGATGGACTCTCGAACTCCAAAAATATAATGGCCATTAGGCTTTTGAATCGGGCCGGTATGGCCTCAGAAGAATGGCTTTTTCCCCTTTTCGGCTTAAAAAATTTAAACATATAGTAATTTGTTATGCCTTAGCATGAAGTAAGTTTGTACCCGTTGGGTTTTTTCGGGATCTAATATTATCAAACCCGATGCTCTTTATGCCTTAGTACAAGTTTGTATTCAGTTTGTTCGAAGGTTTGAATAGTTCGACACCTCTTAAGGTTTTTCGAGGGCCGATATTATCGAAGCCCTTTGGTTATTTTGCCCAGGGTAGCCCTTTTAACCGGTTTACAAAAGAATTCGAAGGCCTATTTTCATTACGTTATTCGGACGTCTCCGAGCCATGTTAGTTTGGCCGTAGCCTTGGGGTCTACCTCTTGGGCTTATTTTTCCAATAATACTTTGAACTTGTTCAAAGTGTTAGTCCTCGAGTAGGGTGGCCTTGGCCGAGGGTTGCTTCTTTAAGGTCTTATTGGTCTCGAAATTTAATAGTTCGAACATGTCAATTTTTTTTTGACGGCAGTCCCCGAGTACGAGGTTGATCGTTCGAAGTTTAGTTGCACTCAGCCCTTGAGCTAGTTTCCACAAAAAAATCATAAGTATGAAACTTGTAAAGTAGAAATTTCATTAAGGCACGGGACATCTGGTGCCTCTTTGAGGTCTTATGGTCTCGAAATTTAACACTTCGAACATGTCGAATTTTTTTACGGCAGTCCCCGAGTACGAGGTTGATCGCTCAAAGTTTAGTTGCACTCGGCCCTTGAGCCAGTTTCCACAAAAAATCATAAGAATGGAACTTGAAAAGTAGAAATTTCATCAAGGCATGGGACATCTGGTAAGGAAATATTATTATTTCAATAGTTCATACATGCGTACATGTTTTGCCACTAGGGTTCGAGAAATCTATATGGACACGGTTCATTCGACCATTTGGTCCTTTACAAAATTTTCCTATCGAGACCATGTTGACATGAAGTGTTTTCCTTGAAAACATAACATCCGAGGGTGATGTCCTTCAGTATTCGAGGTTCATTGTAAAGAAGCCTCGGATACTCTAAGTTAGCACGATCAATGGTTGCCTCATTAAAAACCTTGCCGGAAAAACCCATTTGGGATAAAAATCGGTCAAAGGAAAAAAGAGTGCAACGCGTGCTTTAAGATTTAATAACTTCATGCTTGGAGAGAACTTCTGTGCCTTCACTCGGACACCTAAAATAAGTTAGTATAAAATGTAAATGAAAAAGGAGAAGGTCATACCTCAACAATAATACTATTTGAGGAGTGATGTGTTCCAATTATTTGGTAGTTGTTCGTCGTTTATCGTGCCAAGCTTGTAGGATCCCTTTCCGACGATGTCGAGTACCTGGTACGGTCCTTCCCAATTTAGGACGAGTTTTCCTTCGTTAGGGTATCGAGTATTGAGGGTGACTTTTCTCAGAACTAAGTCCTCGATTTTGAAGTGATGAAGGTTGGTCCTTCGACTATAATACCTTTTGATGCGTTATTTTTGTGCGGCCATTCGGACGAGGGCAACTTTTCATTTTTCGTCTAGTAGCTCGAGTCTCGTATTCATAGCCTCGTGATTTGACTCTTTCATTGCGTACCGAAACCTAGCGCTGGGTTCCCCGACTTTGACCGGGATCAAGACTTCGGCGCCATATACTAAGGAGAACGGTGTTTCCCCCGTACTAGATTTTGACGTTGTTCGATATGCCCAAAGGACTTCGGGTAAAATTTCTCTCCACTTTCCCTTGGAGTCGTTCAATCTTTTCTTTAGATTCTGAATGATGATAATGATTGTCGATTCGGCCTGTCCGTTTCCACTAGGATGATACAATGTCGATATGATTCTTTTATTTTGTTATCTTCGAGAAACTTTGTTATTTTTGCTGCTGATGAATTGTTTTCCATTATCGCATACTATTTTGGCAGGTATCCCAAATCGGCATATGATGTCATCCCAAATGAAGCCTATAACTTCTTTTTCACTGAATTTCTCGAAGGCCTGTGCTTTAACCCACTTAGAGAAATAGTCAGTCATAAATAAAATGAATCTAGCTTTACCTGGGGCCAATAGCAGAGGGCCGACGATGTCCATTCCCCATTTCATGAATGGCCGTAGGGATAAGACTGAATGAAGTTGCTCTCCGGGTTGGTGGGTCATCGGTGCATACCTTTGGCACTTATCACATTTTCGAACGAATTCTTTAGTGTCTTTCTCCATATCGGCCCAATAGTATCCTGCTCTAATGACTTTGTGAACTAGTGATTCGGCACCAGAGTGGTTCCCGCAAGTACCCTCGTGAACTTCTCGTAGGACATAATTGGTGTCTCCTGGTCCCAATCATACTGCCAACGGTCCATCGAACATCCTCCTGTATAATGTTCCATCTTCAACCAATGTGAATCACCAACTTTTGTTCGTAGAGTCCTTGATTACTTAGGGTCCGATAGGAGATTTTTGTTTTTCAAATACTTAATATATTTATTCCTCCAATCCCAGGTTAGGCTCGTGGAATTTATTTCGGCATGTACTTCTTCGATCACTGACTTCGAAAGTTGTACGACAGTCCCCGAGCTGATTTCCTTGTCTTTGACCGATGACCCTAGATTTGCAAGAGCATCGACCTCACTGTTTTTTTCTCGAGGTACATGCTGTAAGGTCCACTCTTTAAATCTATGTAAGGTTACTTGTAGTTTATCCAAGTCTTTATTTGCATTCAATCCTCTCGAACTTCGAAGGTTCTGTTGACTTGGTTTACTACCAGCAGGGAGTCGCATTTGGTCTCGATAACCATTTCTCCTAGGCTTTTAGCTAGTTCGAGACCTGCAAACATGGCCTCGTAATCGGCCTCATTTTTAGTCAATTTAGAAGTTTTGACAGATTACCTAATTCTATTGCCTGTGGGCAGCTTCAAAACGATGCCTAGCCTAAACCCCTTCACATTTGAAGTACCATTTGTGAAAAAGGTCCACACCCCCATGATGTACCTGATTTTAACAAAAGTTCCTTTTCGACCTCGGGTACGAGGGTTGGCGCGAAGTCGACCATGAAGTCTGCTAAAATTTGAGACTTGATGGTCGTTCGGGGTTGATATTCGATATCATACCCACTGATATCGACGACCCATTTGGCCAATCGGCCCGATAGTTCGGGCTTATGTAAAATATTACGAAGAGGATAAGTGGTTATCACACATATTGGGTGACAGTGAAAATACGATTTTAGTTTCCTAGAGGCTTTTATTAGGGCGAGCGCCAATTTTTCTACCCGGAGTAGGCGTTGAGAAAACTAAGGATCCTCCGGGTTCATTTGAATGAAGTCTTTTCCTGATACTCCGGGTTCATTTGAATTTGATTGTACCCGGAGTAGGCATCGAGAAAACTAAGGATCTCATGGTCGGCCGTGGCATCGATCATATGATCGATAGTCGGTAGAGGAAAGGAGTCTTTGGGACATGCTTTATTTAAATATTTATAATCTATGCACATCCTAAGTTTTTTCCCTTTCTTAGGGACTATTACTACATTTTCTAACCATTCAGGATATTTTACTTCCCGAATGGATCCTATTTTGAGAAGCTTAGGCACCTCGTCCTTGATGAATGCATGTTTTACCTCGGGCTGGGGCCTTCTCTTTTGTTTCACTGGCCTGAACTTTGGGTCCAGGCTCAATCGATGTATTGTGATCTCCGGTGGGATACCTGCCATATCTAAGTGGGACCAAGCGAAACAATCCATATTATCAATAATAAATTTAATGAGTTTCTTCCTGAGTTCGGGGGTTAACTCCGTACCCAAGTATACCTTTCGTTCGGGCAGGTACTGAATCAATATAACCTGTTCCAGCTCTTCGACTTGTTGATTTGGTGGCGTCGGAATCTTCGAGAATAATTAAGGATCTAGGGATCCAGTAGTCGTCGTCCTCTTCTTCCATTCCATGCCTTTATGATTGAGTCGAGGCTGGTGGTTGTGGTTGCTATTTTGTCTCCTGTTTTCCTTTGACCTCCGATCCCTTTGTTGTCGAAAGCGCCGATATCGGTATCACCTAATCGACCGCGAACATTTCTTTTGCAGAATGTTTCACCCCATGTACCATTTTCACCTCGTCCGGTGTTGGGACTTTCAACATTTGGTGGAGAGTCGAAGGGACTGCCCTCATGTTATGGATCCAGGGCCTTCCGAGCAGGGAGTTGTACCTCATGTCGCCCTCGATTACATGGAATTTGGTTTCTTTTATTGTTCCAGCTACATCCACCGGTAAAATGATTTCACCTTTAGTTGTTTCGATGGCCATGTTTAAACCATTTAGGACTCGAGCTGCATGTACGATTCGAATTTGCAGGCCGAGCTGCTCTACGACCCTCGGTCGGATGATATTTGTCGAGCTACCTAGATCGAATAAAACACGCTTAACTTGAATTTTATTCATAAATATAGCAATTACCAGAGCTTCATTGTGGGGTTGAGACATTCCTTCTGCTTCCTCATCGTTAGATGATACGGTGCCTTCTGGCATATAATCTCGGGTCCGTTTTTCCCTAGTAATTGATACTTTAGTGCGTTTGACACGGGCCTTTGTGGAATATCGACCCCTCCGACGATCATATGTATCACATGTTGTGGCTCTTCCTGTTTGTTTTTCCTGCTGGAGTCTCTTTCCCTGAAATGATTTTTGGCTCGATCACTTAAGAACTCTCGAAGGTGGACCTCGTTGAATAGAAGGGCTACCTCCTCTCTTAGTTGTCAACAATCTTCGGTTCTGTGACCATGCGTGTCGTGATACTTGCACATTAGATTGGGATTTCTTTGGGAAGGATCAGTTTGTATGGGTCTGGGCCACCTAGTACCTTTGATTCTTCCAATTGCCGACACAATACCTGATTCGTCGATATTGAAGTTATACTCTGATAATCGTGGTGCCTCTGTGGGATCGGCGTGCTTATCAGAACTAATTTTGCTCATAAGTCCCTGATAACTCTGTCCTCGATCGCCCCTTCGATTATTTCGGATGGAATTGCATCTGGGGCCGCCGTTTTTGCGATCTGCATTATACGGATGATATCGGTCTCTGTTCGACCGAGGTTCCCTATCGATGTTTCTCTGTTTTTTCCTACGGGCCTGTTCGGATATTCGGAATCATAAGGAGTTCCCAGTTGATCATCCTCGACTCTGATCTTTGATTGGTATCGATTATGAACATCGGCCCAAGTTACCGTCGGATATTCAATCAAGTTCTGTTTCAGTTATCGTGACGTTATCGAACTTCATTCATTCAACCACTGAGTAAAGTCTTGAACAGCCCAATCATCTGTGATCGGCGTTAACTCCATGCATTTCATTTGGATTCGAGACACGAATTCCCTAAGTATTTGTTATCCTTCTGTTTTACTTTTAAACGGTCTTATTTCCTCGTCGCAACCTTTATTGCCCTGGCATGTGCCTTTAGGAAAGAATCTGCAAGCATGGCGAATAAGTCGATGGAATTTGGTGGTAGATAATGGTATGAAATCATTGCTCCATTTGATATAGTTTCTCCAAACTTTTTCAGTAGAACAGATTCTATCTCATCATGCTCCAAATCGTTTCCTTTGATGGCGCATGTATAGGAGGTGACGTGCTCGTTGGGATTGGTGGTCCCATTGTACTTAGGAATTTTTGGCATACAAAATTTCTTTGGAATGGTATTCGGAGCCGCACTTGGAGGAAACGGCTTATGTACAAACTTCTTCGAATCCATGCCTTTCAAAATTAGCGGTGCCCCCGGTATCTGATCAACCTGGGAGTTGTACGTTTCTACTTTCTTATCATTTGCCTCAATTTTCTTTTCTCCTGATTTAGTTCTTTTTGTGAGCTCCTTGATCATCTTCATCACTGCAGGGTCAGTCCCCGTTTCACTGGCATTCGATATTTCTGATACTGACTCGGTTCGATGGGTGATTTCTGGTTCGGCCCCAGTGGGCATTCGATGCTGATTTTGTAGTTGTGCAATAGCGGCTTGTTGAGCCTGTAGCATCTCGAATATCACTTGGAGACTGACTCCTCCATCACCTCCGCCTTGCGCACCTCGACCACCAGATCGGCCTTCTCTGCGTACGCTCCCTTTGGGATCTGCGCCCAAATTTGCGTTTAAGGCGATATGCGAACTGATGTCAATTGGGTTGGCAATTGGTGCTCCCTCAAGATCTGCCTGAGGCACCTCGACCCCAGGAACAACTACATTGTCATTTTCCTCGTGAAATCTAAGGTCATTATCACCATGTGTGGGTGCTGTTTGTGAGTTTGACATATTTTATCCTGAAAACAAAAATACTGACAAGAACAAGCGTAAAGTAGTGTGTGTTATCGAAATCAGTATTGAACAATCACTATTATTCTTAGCCCCACGGTGGGCGCCAAACTGTTTACCCTAAAATTTGGATAACAATTAAGCTTATATTATTGTTTTAAGGATATGCAATTTCACTTAGTACCAATTGATAAATATGAAAGTAAATGACAAAATTAAACTATAAATAAATGAAACCAATGTTCAAACGGAGCTTCAGCCTCGAGTCAAGATACCCTGGAACTGATAAGTGCAAGAATAGTAAAGACGGAATAAACTGATGAATAATAACACGAGTAAGAAAGAAAGAGTTGTATTGCTTTTTCAGTCAATGATGATGCCTACAAATGATTATAAGTCTTCTTTATATAGTAGATGAATTCTACTTATGGTATTACTCTAACTACAGAAAGAAATCGTATAATCATCTAATTAACCGCTTCTAATTTGATCTGTTCTGAGATTCACACCATGATCCTCGATCAATCACGGATATCTCGCTTTGCCACTACTAAGCTATCCCCGATGTTACTCGGAATCTATCTCCCTTGGCTTCGATTGACACCGACCTCGATCTAGAAAGAGACTTTGATCTCGAACTCAATGCCTCAGCTCTTCGATGCAACGTCCCAGTCACGATCAAATAGTAAAATTGGGTGGCCTGAATTCTTGCGATATACAGCCTTAACATACTTAAGCCGATTCTCTTGACAATCCCTCTAACACACGTCAATTGCGATAAAACACGTAACGGCGGATTGAAGTAGGGAAAATCCATATTATATTCTTGATAAAGATTGTACCATACTCTCTTAGAGTCGCGATTTCACGTTGCTATAGTATTATGCAGTTTCATATGAATTGTTTGAGCTCCATCCATTACTTAGCAAACCTAGCATCACACTTTAATGAGATAAACATGTCACTTAAAATTGTAGGTTGTGGGCCCCACTTTTGTAGCTTAGTTTTGCCCAACGATCCCCTAAATATGCCACCTAGTCTAATGAACCAAGAGTCATTGTTACATAGCCCCTTGCTGCCACGTTGAGGTGAGGTCTTATTTAAGCTTATCCACCAAAAATCAATTACCTTGTTAATCTCCTTCTAAAAATTAATAATTAACTAATTATCCACATAATTAAGAATTATCTCAAATCACTTTCAACACACTTTATATACCTTACTATCATGGTCATGTGGTATCTTATATGATATTAGTCCATAAATACGGGGTATTATAGTTTGGATCGTATTTTATCCCAAATTGACATTCTTCAATGAAACTCATATTCTTTGATTTTTTACCCTCTAACCTTCACGGTACTTACTTACCACCTGTTATAAATAGCATAAGTATTTATAACCTCAAAAACAATCTCATTTTCGAGCCTACCTCGATTAAACTACGACAAAACTTTAACGTACAAAAACGCGAAATGTAACATCCTTCCACCCTTAGAGTGTCTGCAGACCTCTAATAGAGTGTACACCTATAAAGGACGGGACCGGGGCCCGTCGTACCCATCTCTACATACAAAATAGCGTACCAAAACTAATAACATCTCCGGATCAAGTGGCAACTCTCGCTGATCAAGGATCCTAAAAAAGGGTAGAGTCACCCTATCTACCTGCACCTGCGGGCATGAAACGCAGGCCCCAGGGAATAGGAACGTCAGTACGAATAATGTACCGAGGATGTAAGTCATGAAAATCAGTACTTAAAAGACATAAATAAAATATGGAGTAATGGAATCCGCTTGTAAGTCTAAATAACTTTGTGAATCCTAAATATGTATAGAGTCATTCATGTGCATATAATTGTTGTATCATGCATAGGTATATGTGTACATAACATCTTCAAGCCTCTGAGGGCATCCCGCCATATCATCTTGGCCTTTGTGGGTGAAATCATCAACGTATACCAACTGATCAGGTGGTGGTGTGTATATAACGCCGTAACCTTTTCCCATATCCCATATACATATAATATACGCGTATATAACGTCATCTGGTCATGGGTCAATGTACATGTATAAATGAATGAAATGCATAAGAAGTAAGTTTATAAGATTTCTCGGAATGTCATAAGATCAATATGCCTTTGGATAAACTTTATCAACTACGTATTTTTCTGAGACCCATGAACAGAAGATATAATCATAAGACACATGGGGAATCAAGAATATAGGCACCCCTGGTACTTCTACGGATAGAGTCATTTATGAAAATTGTGCATTTGCTTGTTTCGTTTGTCTCATATGGATCATGCCAAAAGGAAAGAAGGGATAGACTTAACATACCTGAACCCATAACGGTGGATCGCAGTAGGGAAAAATCTGTATGATATTCTTGAGAAATATTGTACCGTACTCCCCTAGAATCGTGATTTCATGCTTCTATAGTATTATGCAGTTTCATATGAATTGTTTGAGCTCCATCCATTACTTAGCAAACCTAGCATCACACTTAAAGGAGATAATAAGGTCTCTTGAAGTTGTAGGTTGTGGGCCCCACTTTTGTGGCTTAATTTTACCCAAAGATACTCTAAATATGCCACCTAGTCTAATGAACCAAGAGTCATTGTTACAAATCCCCTTGTTTCGACGTTGAGGTGAGGTCTCATTTAAGCTTATCCACCAAAAATCAATTACCTTGTTAATCTCCTACTAAAAATTAATAATTAACCAACATAATTAAGAATTATCTCAAATTACTCAAAATACTAATCACTTTTAGAACACTTTATATACCTTACTATCATAGTCATATGGTACCTTGTATGGCACTAGTCCACAAATACGGGGTATTATAATTTGGACTGTATTTTATCTCAAATTGACAACCTTCAACGAAACTCATCTTCTTTGATTTGTTTACCCTCTAACCCTCACGGTACTTACTTACAACATGTTATAAATAGAAAAAATATTTATAACCTCAAAAATAATCTCATTCTCAAGCCTATGTGGATTAACTTATGAAAAGAAACTTCAATGTACGAAAACGCGAAATGTAATAGAACAACACAATATACCACAACCCGAAAAGACCTTAACCAAGGCCCAGACAGAAACGCATCTAGTGTATAAATTAGCTAACAAATCACCACCCATTGTAGCATAGAAGAGTAACGCATAGAATATATCAAAACATGAACAAGCTCAACTCTAACCGAATGATACACCTTTTAGCAATTGATAATAGGCTAAATTCATGTAGTTTAGTGTATATTTGTACTCCAACTTAATGATGCTTCACTGTTTTAGGAATGTGAAATGATGCTAAAATGGCTCTAATTGTTGATTTTATGTTTCGCAGGAGCAAAAAGCGCTTATGAGGACCTAGGATGGTGTTTGGATCCAAATTGAAGGAGAAAGGCCCCTTGGAGTATTTTAACGAGTGAAAAGAAGGAATAAAATTTCTGGGATAGATTACAAGTCCACTAGCGCACCCATTAGCGCAACCGCGCTAGTCCAGCGATCCCCAGGAAGAATGTATAGCCATTAGCGCGCCCAGTAGCGCGATGACTAGCGTGGGCGCGCTAGTCCAGTCGAACGCGTTATTTTCCAGGGGTAGAATTGGAAGTTTGGGGCAATTCCACTTAACCTATATAAGGTTCAACTAGCCCAAAAGAGGGAAAGAATCAAGGGTTTAGAGTCTTGTTCAAGAAAAGCAAAGGCAAGAGGCAAGGAGGGCAATTGGGCATCAAATCTCATCTCTCTTCCTTGTATTTTTGTCATTGTTGATGAATTCTTCTATTGTTATTTTCAGTACAATTATGAGTAGCTAACCTATTTAGTCTAAGGTTTTGGTGGAAGCCGTTGAGGATGAACATCATGTTATATTAATATAGTTTGCTTGGTTTCAATCCCTATTTGTTCAACTAAGTTCTTATTGTAGTTGATTGAAAGGCCCTCAATTAGTTGTACCTTTGTAGTATGTATCTGCTCGGGAGAGAGTGCATATTTAGGTAGTTGTTGAACAACACCACTCCCAAAGTATAGGAGGGATCCATAACCGAGGGTTTAAAGGTTGGATCAGGGATAATGATACCTTGGGTGCAATCTAAAGTGAGCTATAATAAAAGCAAGCTAGTGTAGCTCGGGAGAGTGCGTCTAGTAAATTGTTATAATTACTCGGGAGATATTTATGGTAGCAAGAGTGCTCATGATTGATAGGGATAATTAGTCCAAACAATAGGAAATATACAAGAAGGGATTTCATCAGTGGGGAAAACCATAACCTTAGATCCTTCTCGCATTTGTTTACAACTCAGTATTAGTTATATTTTAGTCTACTTAATTTCATTCAGTTTTAGTTAGTAAAAATACCAACAAATTTTTATTCTTAACCTTTGGGAAGTTGATTACGAAGAATCGAGTGAGTCTGATAACGATAATTGATAGGTTAATTCCCTGTGGGATTCGACTCTGGGCAAAATACTCAGATTATATTTGCAACGCCCGCTTAGTCTTTTTATAAGACATAGCTCGAGGCTGAGAAAGAAGCTGAGCCAGCCCAGGAACCGGTAATTGAGGTGGTGGCTGATAAAGAAAAATCCCAACTCACTGGGAAGAAGAGACCTCCAGTACCATTCCCACGGAGGCTGGCTAAGTATCAGAAGGTTGAGCAGTATAAAAAGTTCTTGGACATGTTGAAACAAATACAGGTAAACATTCCTTTGATTGATGCTCTGAAGGAGATGCTTGGGTATGCCAAAATGATGAAGGTCTTAATGTCCCAAAAACTTTACTTCCAATACTTGGCCACAATGACGCTTACTCAGACTTGCAGTGTTGTTGTGACCCGACCAATTGCGAAAAAGCTATCTGATCCAGGGAGTTTCACCATTCCCTGCACCATTGTAAATTTTGCCTTTGCAAAGGCACTTTGTGATTTAGGGGCCAGCATTAATCTTATGCCCATGTACATTTACAAGAGGTTGGGGATAGGTAGAGCTATATCAACCTCTATGTTGTTGAAGTTGGCAAACAGGACGGTGAAAAGACCGTCAGGCATTCTGGATGATGTATTGGTGTAGGTAGGGAAGTTTATGTTCCTTGTGGATTTTGTGATACTGGACTGCAGAGTGGATGAAGAGATTCCCATAATTTTTGGAAGGACATTCTTGAACACAGGACGATCCCTCATTGATTGTGAAACTGAGGAGCTCAAGATGAGGTAGAACGATGAGGAAATCACATTCAATGTGCAGAAATCCATGAGGCGACAAAGTGAGTTCGCCAATTGTTCTCTTATTGATGTTGTGGATGTGATTTTGGAGGAATATGATGAGTCCTTAACTATTTAGGACCCCTTTACTGCATGTTTGATGAATTTGGTTGAGATAAATAGGGAAGAATTGGCAGAATGGGTGTTAGCGCTTGAAGGAAAAGGTGTTTGGCCAAGGGCACTCGAGTTTGAGCCCTTACACTTAGAAAAGAGAGAGACTCCGCCAGCCAAGACATTTGTTGAAGAGCCACCCAAGCTGGAGTTGAATCCACTGCCAGCCCATCTCAGGTACGCGTTTCTTGGACCTAGTTCTACTTTACCTGTTATTATCTCATCCAGTTTGCTAGATGTGTAGGAAAAGAAGCTATTACAGGTACTCACAGAGTGTAAGGCTGCCATTGGTTGGACCATGGAAGACATAAAGGAGATCAACTCGGCATACTGTATGCACAAAATTCTGCTGGAAGAGGGGCACAAACCTTCCAGGGAACACCAGAGGCTGCTGAACCCAAACATGAAGGAAATGGTGAAGAAGGAAATCATAAAGTGGTTAGATACGGAATCATTTTCCCCATCTCTGACAGCAACTGGGTTAGCCCAATACAATGTGTTCCTAAGAAGGGTGGCATGACGGTTGTAAGAAATGACAACAATGAGCTGATATCCACAAGGACCGTCACTGGCTGGAGAATTTGCATGGAATATAGAAAGTTAAATCTTGCCACCCGTAAAGATCACTTCCCACTTCCCTTCATTGATCAAATGCTTGACAGACTGGCAGGGAGGTCTCACTTTTGTTTTCTGGACGGGTACTCGGGGTACAACCAAATTTCCATTGCCCCGAAAGACATAGAAAAGACCTCATTCACTTGTCCCTACGGGATCTTTTCCTTAAGAAGAATGCCCTTTGGCTTATGCAATGCACCCGCCACATTTCAAAGGTGCATTATGGCCATATTCACTGACATGGTCGAGGATATCATGGAGGTGTTCATGGATGATTTCTCAATGGTGTGAAATTCATTCGATGAGTGCCTAGAAAATCTGACCCGAGTGTTGAAGCAGTGTATTGAGACGAACCTTGTGCTTAATTGGGAGAAGTGTCATTTCATGGTACAAGAGGGGATAGTCTTGGGGCACTTGGTGTCGAGCAAGGGAATTGAGGTGGATCGTGCCAAAATAGATGTGATTGCAAAGCTTCCATCTACCACATCGGTTAAAGCGATAAGGAGCTTCCTTGGGCATGTCGGGTTCTACCGGCGATTCATCATAGACTTCTCCAAAATAGCATACCCCCAATGTAAGTTACTCGAAAAAGATAAGCCTTTTGTGTTTTTTAATGATTCTAGGGTGGCTTTTGAGGAGTTGAAAAAGAGGCTAGTCATGGCCCCGATCATTGTTGCTCCCGACTGGGAGAAACCATTTGAGCTCATGTGTGATGCCAGTGACTACACAGTGGGAGCAGTGTTAGTACCGCGAAAGGAAAAGATAATGCACCCGATCTACTACGCGAGTAGGACATTGAGTGGAGCTCAGCTGAACTACACAGTGACTGAAAAAGATATGCTGGCAGTAGTGTTCGCCTTTGACAAGTTCAAATCATACCTTATCGGCTCGAAGGTGATTGTTTACACTGATCATGATGCCCTCAGGTATTTGATTGAGAAGAAAGAATCCAAGTTGCGCCTAATTCATTGGGTGCTGCTATTGCAAGAATTCAATCTAGAGATTCGTGATCGCAAGAGCACGGAGAACCAAGTCGTGGACCATCTGTCGCTACTTGAAGGCGCTGAAAATGCAATGGAAGCAGAGGATATTCTGGAAACCTTTTCCAGACGATCAACTACTCTCCACGAGCATAAAGGAGGTGCCATGGTATGCACACATTGCAAATTACCTGGCAAGTGGTATTGAGCCCTATGAACTCTCATTTGTCCAAAAGAAAAAGTTTTATTGTGATTGACACAATTATTACTGGGATGAACCTCACCTGTTTAGAATTTGTATTGACAATATGATCCGGAGGTGCGTCCTCGAGATAGAACAATTTTCTGTTTTGCAGGCGTGTCACACATCAGCGTATGGAGGGCATTTTGGAGGAGTTCAAACAACAGCCAAAGTTCTAGAGGCCGGATTCTACTGGCCAACTATGTTCAAAGATTCCCACCAATGGGTGAAGGGCTGCGATGAGTGTCAACGGACGGGGAACATATCCCGTCGCCATGAGATGCCCATGAACCCAATCCAAGAGGTTGAGGTGTTTGATGTATGGGGGATTGACTTTATGGATCCCTTCGTTAGCTCTTACGGTAATAAGTACATACCTATTGTTGTAGACTATGTGTCCAAATGGGTGGAAGTTGCAGCACTCCCCACCAATGACGCAAGGGTGGTAGTGGGATTCTTGAAGAAAAATATATTCACCCGTTTTGGGATCCCAAGGGCCATCATCAGTGATGGAGGCACTCACTTCTGCAATCGTGCCTTCGAAAAGCTATTAGCTAAGTACGATGTGAGCCACAAGGTGGCAACCCTTTATCACCCTCATACGAGTGGGAAAGTTGAGGTGTCAAATCGATAAATCAAGAGTGTGCTGACTAAAATGGTGAACACCACAAGAACTGATTGGGCAAAAAATCTTGATGACGCACTCTGGGCATACAGAACTGCATTCAAAATGCCAATTGGTATGTCTCCATACAAGTTGGTGTTCGGAAAGGCCTGTCACATGTTGGTAGAACTGGAACATCGAGCTTGGTGGGCACTGAAACAGTTAAATATGGATCTTGATGATGCGGGCACAAGTCGAGTCACTGAACTGCATGAGCTGGATGAATTCAGATATCTTGCCTTTGAAATTCGAGGCTGTATAAAGAGAGAATGAAGATGAATTCAGATATGTCGCCATACAAGTTGGTGTTCGAAAAGGCCTGTCACATGTCGGTAGAACTGGAACATCGAGCTTGGTGGGCACAGAAACAGTTAAATATGGATCTTGATGCTGCGGGAACAAGTCGAGTTACTGAACTGCATGAATTGGATGAATTCAGATATTTTGCCTTTGAAATCACGAGGCTGTATAAAGAGAGAATGAAGAGGTTACACGATAAGAACATTGTGGGCTGAAACTTCAAACCTGGAAATATGGTCCTGCCCTATAACCCAAGATTGAGACTTGGGTAAACTCAAGTCCTGATGGTGTAGACCATTTCGTGTGGTCGAAGTGTTTCCCTTAGGTTCTGTAGAGATTGATTCTGAAAAAGGTGCCCACACCTTCAGAGTTAATGGTCAGAGATTGAAACTGTATGTAGGGATGGAAGAGAATAAGGAAGTGTCTGTGGTGCTTCTTAATGAACCTCAGAGGTCGAGCGAGCCATAAACGCGCTCATTTTGTGTCGTGTTGCGACGTTAAATCAGGCGCTTTATGGGAGGCAACCCATTGACTTGTTATAATTATCGTTCCACGACATTAACTAAGGCGTTGGTTGAGAGGCAACCCAATGTGTAGTGTTTATAGCGTAGGTGATGAATAGTTGAATTGTTGTAAGTACTAACATATGCAGGTGTGCGCGGGCGAAGGGTGGACTCAAGTTATCCCAAGGAAAAAGTCAGAAAAATGAAGTGTGGTGAGGCCTGGACTAGCTCGACCGCGCTACTGAGCGCGCTAGTGGTTGCGCTAATGGCCTAGTGCACTGCCTCAAGTTCTCGCCACTAGCGCGGGCGCGCTAGTGGCTGCGCATATGGCCTTTTGTTCTGCCTCATTTTACTGCCACTAGCGCGGTCGCGCTAGTGTCCGCGCTAATGGCCTTTTGTTCTGCCTCGTTCAGTCCCCACTAGCGCGGTCGCGCTATAGCCGCGCTAGTACCGTCGCGACCATGTAAGTTTTTTTTTAAGTTTAATTATTTTTTTATTTTATCCAATACATAACCCAACCCCCCCCCCCCCCCCCCCCCCCCACATCTGCCCACTCCCCTAAAACTCTTCTTCTTCTCAAACCCTTCTTATTCCTTCTCCTAAATAAAGAAGGGAAAAAAAGGGAACCCTTCTTCCCTCTCAATCTCAAGCACTCACACACACCTCAGGCTCTTATTCCACCAACACCCAGCCCTCCCCTACACTTCTCACTCCCTTCACACCATAGGTATGTGTCTTCTTTTCTAGTTTTTTTTTCTTCTTTTTTTCTCGTTTTTAATTTTGTAGTTTTTCTTTTTTCCTTTATAAAGTTGTAGATTTTTCTTTTTATTTAGTAGAAATACTTGGTAGTGTATGATTCGCACTGGTGGGTGATGGTATTTGGGGGTATGGTATGTCTTGATTTAATTGGGGTGATGTTTGGGAAATTGTGGTGGAAGTTGGGGCTTCAACTATTTAAATGGGGGATCCGATGAATAATTCACACCATGTATTTGTGTAAATGCCTCACTGAAGGAAAGTTATTGTGACCAATTGTAAGGTTAAGTCCGAGTAACCACATTGGGTCACCTCGTTGGTGTTGAATTCATGATGTGCTTTTTGTAGGTACAATGGCTCCCCGAAAGCGTCAAGCCACCGGCTCCTCCTTAAGTAGACAAGCAGGTTCTTCCTCCGGAAGGCCACGAAGGTCTATTGACACTCAGCCCTTCAACAGAAATAAATTTGTATCAGTTAAGGCCTAGGACAGGTTTGCGGCAAAGGAATCAAAGGCGGCTATACATGAACGTGGCATAGACACGGACTCACTTTGTGTTACTGCCAAAGGATCTATAATGAGTTGATGCAAAGGAGACTAGATGTGTTCTTTGAGGATCCGGATGAGGCTAATGCCATGATAGTGAGGGAGTTTTATGCAAACTGCCAGGAACACTAGAATCATGTGGTAACAGTGAGGAAAAACTAGGTAAACGCCTCTATGGAGGCCATTCGGACGTTTTACCGGTTTCCAGGCCCTGTGAATATGTACGAGGACAACTATGAGGCATATGACCGGCGATATACTCATTGAGAAACATTTCTCCAACCATTTATGTCCCGAACGCAGATATAAAGTGGTACAAGTACGGGCAGAAGTTTCACTCTTCAACCCTCACCTTTGAAGCTAAATGTTGGCTCCACCTAATCAACAATCGCTTACTCCCATCCCAAAACACCTCGGAGGTGAACATTCCTCATGGGTGTTTGATTTGGTGCTTTATGACAGGCTGCGGCTTTGACGTGGCCAAGCTCATGCATGAGGAGATGTTCGTCCGCAGTAAAGTTCAAATGTATGTCTTCTTTTTCCCATCTCTTGTCACTCGATTGTGTCTTGCATCTGAGGTACCAGGAAACTTGGCGGTGGATGGTAGAGTGCCAACAGCGTACGCCTTCAGAGCTGATAGGATCACTATTAGAAAGGAAGCAATGGTCATTGATGATGACGAGGTGGAGATTGAGTCTGATGAGGATGATAAGGAAGATGAGCAAAGAGATGAAGAGGAGGCGCAACCCACTAAGGAGCAGGCTGCCGAGGTTGCAGGCTCGTCTTGGGCCAGTCAGGGACAGAGAATGGACCACCTGGAACAGGACATGGATGGATGCGCACCTCGGTCGCCGACCTGAGTACGCGGGTTATTGCAGTGGTTGCCCAACAAAATAAATCTGAAAATAAGATTATGGGCTGGCTGCGTGCCCTGGGTCGTGCATGTCACCTGGACCCAGGGACAGTCTCCAACCAGGACTGAGCTTTCAAGGACAAAATTGGGTAGTTGTTTTCTTTATTTTTCTTCTGAGTTAGCATAATTGTTAGTTGTTTTCATTATTTTCTTTTGAGTTGTTTTTTCTTATGTGTTGGTGATTGTAAATAGTAGTGTAATTAATTAAGTCGTCTTGGCCCGACGACGGATCCCTTTCGACGGGGTTCTTGAGGGTCTAAGTCGACCATAAAAAATGCATACAATAGAGTGGACTCTTCATGATGACGGACTTCTTAGTCAGTTTTCTTGAGGGAAGCTAGTCCAAAGAAAACGCCAAAAAGATTTTTTATTTTTATTTTTAGGTAGTGTAGCAACTCCCCTTTGATTTTTCTTTTGACCGCGGTTCTTTTCCAAGGATTTAGCTTGAACCGGGTATTTTTTTTTTTTTAGTTGTTAGATGTTTTGGGCAAGGAGCTGAAATAAGAGAAGCATCCCTTAGAGTTGTTACACCTTAACACAAAAGACCCTAGAGTGTGACGCTTAGGCTCATTTGTTGACTCTTGTGGAATGCCTTAAATTTGTATGTTGTAACTGACTTGAATGCTCGGTGAGAGCGTCTTTATAAGCTAATTTGGAGTGATTCATGTGCCATATATGTGTGAGGTGTCTCATTGTATTCTATGTCCACATTCGATGCCTAGAACTTGCCCTCTGTGTAAGCGAAATAGTAGTTCTCTCAGTCTTAGAAGTGATATAGGCATTTCTTAGTAAATCCAAATATAAAAGTGTATCCACCTAATTGTAATTTACCATAGTTAACCCCTTTGAGCTTATAAGCCTGTTTCTTTGGCAACCACGTTACAAACCTTACCCAATTGTTTGAACATGTACCTCCCATGAGTACTTGAATTGTTAGAGATTATGTAAAAATCAAAGTGTGGGGTGGTGGTTTGGTTTTTGAGTGAAATCAAAGAAATAGAAGGAAAGGTGCAAAAGTGTGAAAAAAATGAAAGAATAAGCGCCACTTGAAAAAAAAAAAAGAAAGGACAATGAATAAATGCATTCCTTAATAAGTGGTGCTTCGATAAAATTGCACCTAAGGGAGTTGGGGTAAGAGAAGTGTGGTGGAAATTCTGGTCGGGCATAAGAATGGTTTGAAAGCTAAAGTAATTGTATTAAAAGTGCTTAGGGAGGTTAGTCACTATATCTAAATATATCATACCCGTCCCTTAGCCTACATTACAACCAAATGAAGACCTAATTGATCTTAGACTGAATGGGCTCGATTAGTAGAGTATTACACTACGGGCAAGCTTGTGGTGTATTTTTGTGGCATATGAATGTTCTTTCCGAGAGTGAGTGAATTCTTTCTATTTGAGTTCCTACATGTTCTTAATATTATTCTTGTGTAACTACTCTCGTGTGTGTGATGTGAGGGCACTTGATTCATGACGGAAAGGTAAGTATTGACCTTTGTGTAGAGTACTTTGAGGAAGTAGGAATATTGCATGACATGTGAGAGTCGACCCTTGAGGCATGGATTTTACATTGTTAGGTATAACCCCTGTAATATGTTCGTGGTGTGACACATTAGGGAAATGCTTGATGAAAGGACATTTGTAGAGTATAGTGGATTGCTCGAGGACTAGCAATGATTTAAGTGTGGGGTGTTGATAATAGGCTAAATTCATGTAGTTTAGTGTATATTTGTACTCCAAATTAATAATGCTTCACTGTCTTAGGAATGTGAAATAATGTTAAAATGGCTCTAATTGTTGATTTTATGTTTCGCAGGAGCAAAATGCGCTTATGAGGACCTAGGATGGTGTTTGGAGCCAAATTGAAAGAGAAAGGCCCCTTGGAGTATTTAACGTGTGAAAAGAAGGAAAAAAATTGTTGGGATAGATTACAAGTCCACTAGCACGCCCATTAACGCAACCGCGCTATCCAGCAATACCCAGGAAGAATGTTTAGCCATTAGCGCGTCCAGTAGTGCGATGACTAGCGCAAGCACGCTAGTCCAGTCGAACGCGTTATTTTCCAGGGGTAGAATTAGAAGTTTGGGGCAATTCCACTTCACCTATATAAGGTTAAACTCACCCAAAAGAGGGAAGGAATTAAAGGTTTAGAGTCTTGTTCAAGAAAAGCAAAGGCAAGAGGCAAGGAGGGCAATTGGGCATCAAATCTCATCTCTCTTCCTTGTATTTTTGTCATTGTTGATGAATTCTTCTATTGTTATTTTCAGTACAATTATGAGTAGCTAACCTATTTAGTCTAAGGTTTTGGTGGAAGCCGTTGAGGATGAACATCATGTTATATTAATATAGTTTGCTTGGTTTCAATCTCCATTTGTTCAATTAAGCTCTTATTGTAGTTGATTGAAAGGCCCTCAATTAGTTGTACCTTTATAGTATGTATCTGCTCGGGAGAGAGTGCATATTTAGGTAGTTGTTGAACAACACCACTCCCAAAGTATATGAGGGATCCATAACCGAGGGTTTAAAGGTTGGATTAGGGATAATGATACCTTGGGTGCAATCTAAAGTGAGCTATAAATAAAAGCAAGCTAGTGTAGCTCGAGAGAGTGCTTCTAGTAAATTGTCATAATTACTCGGGAGAGATTTATGGTAGCAAGAGTGCTCATGATTGATAGAGATAATTAGGCCAAACAATAGGAAATATACAAGAAGGGATTTCATCAGCGGGGGAAACCATAACCTTAGATCCTTCTCGCATTTGTTTACAACTCAGTATTAGTTATATTTTAGTCTACTTAATTTCATTCAGTTTTAGTTAGTAAAAATACCAACAAATTGTTATTCTTAACCTTTGGGAAGTTGATTACGAAGAATCGAGTGAGTCTGATAACGTTAATTGATAGGTTAATTCCCTGTGGGATTCGACTCTGGGCAAAATACTCAGATTATATTTGCAACGCCCGCTTAGTCTTTTTATAAGACATAGTTGAGCGTGATCAGCAATGACGGTGCCGATTCAACAAATCTGAACCGGTGTAGAATACACATCCTCATTGGGCATACCAATGTGCCCCAAATCAACTCCGGTCATCCCCAAATGAATATATAGCCCTCCAAAACTCCACAATTATCTAAACATTAGACATATTACCATCTGGCTAACTTTGGCCACATTTTCATAGTACGCAACCAAGAAACAATCTGCTTATAAGAACACCTAGTCTCCAAATCCATGGAACACATGAATCACCATAGCCAATCCCAGTTCCATCACTCGAATGACTAACACATCTCTTGTATACAATCATCCCACGAGAAATACTTCTATAATTCTTCTGCGCCACAGAGCAAAACTTGAACATCAGCAGTCTATCAACCATGTGAGTACCGTAATACTAATGAAGCATCTGTAAGTCAATACACAATGCGCCTTCTAAAATGCGCACCCTTCTCAGGCAATACCAAGTAGTAATAACATTCATCTAATCATCTGAAACCGTTCATGTTGTCTAAGAAGTCACGACCTTCCTTTTGAAACTGAACCATACTTGCACATGTTAATCCCAACCTCACACCATGCACCGCCTCTATCAGGACATCATACAAAAATAACACGAGAAACTCATTATCAACTTTGAGTCATAAAAAGAATACATACTTAATCTAATAGAGACCTTCCACTTGATCCACCCAGTAGAAAATCACAATACGTAACATAATCCTTATGCCAGTATATAATATCCATCTCAAATTGTGGAAGAAATAATCGAGAACACTTCTAAACCCATTTTCACATAACCAAGTCATTAGAACTGAATCTCTCTAACTCAACCAAGCCACGCAGGTCTCCAAACCCAAGAGTATTGTCATGAAACACCCGTAAGGAATCACCACATCATAAGCACCTAAAGAACTAATCATATCCATTACCGTGTTGATCCAACCTACTACTAATCTGTCATATTTCTCCGAGTTCCTTCCGAATTGCTTTCAAGTGAACACTTATCCCTGAAAGAACACCAGGATCCTTACCCAAAGCTTACCACAAGAGATCCTAGCATAAAACCACGTCGTCTTAAAGCCCATAAGTCATTGTATTCCCTTTTAAGCACCCCAAAAGTACCACACCCGCTATGAGGAGACCTTCTATGAATATAATGTTACTTCCTTTTACCTTTCGGATACTAAAATGTAGAATCTATAGTGATATAGAAATACTGCAAGTCTCGACACCATCCAATGGAAATCTCAGATCTTAGCCATATACAGATATGGAAAAAATCTCAATTTCCACATATAAATCTTGAATCCATTAAAACTTTCTCGAGTTTCATCCAATTTGCTCAAATCTCAATTGCACCGCCCAAATTGGTCGAACGACCTGTGTCCCATTAGCATGATAACACCCAAAGAAGTAATCCACACCTCTAAGCAACCAAGCGAATCCCTTTTCCTTAGTACATTACATCCATCACGAACAACAAACATAAACCATTCCAAGATTTCGATATATCCATAAGGTGTAATACATCATGCATCCATAAATGCCTTGCTCAACTCATCCTTAAAACCAACCTTTGCAAGTTATAACTGATCCACAAGTATGCATCAGACCAAAACCAATACAACACATAACCATGCAATCAAATCGCCGATGGTAGACTCCTCCACTTGGCTCAAAGTCATAGAATAAAATATTCGATAAATCACAATACCGATATTATATTACTGTTGTAATCCCGATGTGAGATTCAACTAAATCCTTCACAAGCTCCTGCAACACAACCCATAAAATGCCCCATATCATCTGCTAAGCTCGCATTCATCCTCATGACAATCAGGTCAACTTTCACCACCGATCCAAACTCAAATCGCAATACATATAATCCACTGGTACACATTCATAGATTACCCCGCAAGTGATGACCTACCTGCTTAGCCTGAAACTAACATCTCCTTATACCCTTACACATCCACAATTACTACGCAATCACTTAACTTTCCTAAGTCTGAACTCATCCACAAGACATGCGAATCTACTCCATTCCAAAAATAAACGGCATGAAATTTCCCTCAACACGATCATAACTCGAGATTGTACAACACATCATGACAGAATTCAAGCATCCAATAGTCCTTTTCACATCCTAAACAAATTCTTCTCGCCAAATCCAAACCATTTGAACGCATACTGCAGTCACGTCATACTCATCACATAGCCATCCAACCACTTATCGAGCCATAAATTCCATTCATAGGGACACTAACGAACATATAAGTCCAAAAGCACATGCTCACACAACTGAAACTACCGAGTCTAAGCTACGGTCTAAACCTGGCCTCAAGTCCTCCAGACTGGCCCATCACCAAAACACAAAAAACACATCTCGCACCTCATCCATGGAAGGAATTCAAATAGATACGCTTCAAGCTAAATCAACGTCGCATGATAAAGAAAGAAATATGGGAATTTTATCCTATGTGCCTTGTAGCCTCTCGAAGATAGGTATGGACACCATCATACCGATCCACAAGACTCTACTAGACACTTGCTCATGACTCATAGAACTTATGAACCTAGAGTTCTGATACCAACTTGTCACAGCCTAAAAATTCAACTAGTCGTAATGGCACTTAGTCCATCCCGATAGGTAAGCTAGTTAACAATAAAACAATTCAAATGACATTTACTGAAAAAATAGTGATGAAATAACTGAACTTCTATACAACTTCCCAGGGACTGGTAGTACAAATCATTAGGTTTCAAGATTTAAAGTTTACAAAGCTAGTATGAAATAAATACATCATTTGTTTAAAATGTACATAAACAGATTTATAAATCTAAAGCTACCAAGAACAAAAGGTTGATATAATTGGAACGAACGTACATCTCTAATGCCAGCTCCCTCCATATATAGCAACGTCAACTCCAAAATCTGCAAGGCTATCCTCAATAGGTACAACCGACCCCGTGTACTCAATAGGTAACAAACCTAACCTTAGATTGAAAGCATTGACGAGCTTGGACAACGGTTAGAGTCCAACACCGATAGCCAACAACAATTATTAACAATATAATAAAAGTAGTACAAGAAATAACTCAAAGATATGATGCTCAGCTCATTCACATATACGAAAAATAGGTATGTTTTTCAAGTATAACAGTAAAACCCAAATCTTTCACCAAAATCACAAAAATATGAGTAAATCATAAAAATTATGATAGCCAAAATCTTTCAATAACAAATATTATATTTCATTCTCAGATGGCATGAGGAAAGTGCATCTCTATGCCTACATGTCAATGTGCACGTGAAATCATGAATGTCACAAAATCATGTAGCATGAGAAAATGCATCTTTATGCTTGTATGTCAAGTATGCATGTCAATTTCACTCCATCACAGTGATGAAATCATGTACTCGCACTCTAAGAGTACTCAATATTACTGTCTCGCACTCCCACTCATCACGCTTAATCACTCAGCACACTTAGTCACTAAGCATTTTATAGTACATGCGCTCACTGCTGGTATGTCAGACTCTAGAGGGTCGGATTCTGCCCAAACGCTAATATAAAGGCAATATGGTCTGCTGCGGCATTCAACCCGATACCACCAATAATAATATATATAAAGCCAATATGGCTTGCTACGACGTGCAACCCGATCCAATCAATAATAAAATATATAAAGCCAATATGTCCTGCTGCGGTGAGCAGCCCGATCCCATCAATCTCACTCACAATCTGGCCCCCATGCCCCAACTCAGTTATCAATATCACCAGTCTCCCAGGCTCACAAATCTTATGCCAATCAGCCCAAACAACGATAACATGATGTGACAACAAATGATAACAGAGACTGAGAATGATATGCAAATGAGTGAATATGACTGAGTTTGTGATTGCAATTTAAGAAAATAATGCAACCACAGAAATGACCTCAGTGAGTCCCAACAGAATAAGCATATAGCCTAAACATGTTTCTAACACGATTCATAGCTCAATTTCTCTAACACGTAGAAATTTCATGGATAGAAACAAGATTAGGTAACTACACAGTATCACAAAATCAACCCTCATAATTGACACGGTGCACGCCCACACGCCTGTCACCTAGCATGTGCATCACCTCAGAATCAAACACATAACATGTATGTTCAGGGATTCATACCCACAGCACCAAGTTTAGAATTGTTACTTACCTCGAACAAGGCAGATCTAATATCGATTAAACCGATAATACTCTAGAATTGTCATCCCACGCGTGAATACCTCTGCGCGGCTTGAAACTAACCAAAAGCAACTCAAATGCATCAAATAATGCCTAAGGAACTAATCCCAAATGATAAAGGTCGAATCTTTATACATTTACTCAAAGTAAACCAGAAAGTCAAACCCGAGACCGCACCTAGAACCCAATAAAACTCACAAAATTCGACAACCCATATAATTACGAGTACAACCATACTAATTTCATGCAATTCTAACTCCGAATCGATGTTCAAAACCCAATTATTCGCCTAAAAAAGTTTTTGATAAAGATCTCCATTCCTCCAATCAAAATATGGATTAATTCAAAAATAAACTTTTGTGATCATATTAAAATAGAAAATTGTAGTTAGATACTGACCCCTATGAAAAGACGAGAAGAACGCTCACCTTAATCGGAGCTCTAGAAGTCAAGATATGCTCAAAATACCAAAAGTTCGCAGTCTGATTTTTTTATACAAAGGAATTTTCGCTTTTACAACAAAAACTTCGCACCTGCACATTTCCAGCTGTCATTTCTACTTTTTCAGACAAACTTTCGCACCTATAGGGTCGCAGATGTGGACCCAACTTTCTACGAAGCACCAGAATCAGCTCTTTTCTCCGACACTAAAATGAGCATAACTCCCTCCTACGATGTCCAAATTTGATGATTCTTTTTGCTATGGCTCTGTAATTATGGTAAGAATCTAGTGCTTCAATCAAAATAGAAATTGGAGCTTATTTTTTTAATTTGGTACCATTTATGCTTGAAGAAACAATGTCGAAACATCAAAACGAGCGCAACACAACCCAAACCTATTCGAAACTCACCCGAGACCCTTTGGACCCCGTCCGAACATACCAACAAGTCATATATCAAAACAAGAACTTATTCGAGGCCTCAAATCAACTTAATGAACTTTTGAACTTTCAACTTCTCAAACTCGTGCCGAACCATATCAAATCAACTTGGAATGACCTCAAATTTCGCACACAAGTCCCAAATGACATAACGAAGCTATTCTAATTCCAGAAACTACAATTTGAACCCGATATCATCCAAGTCAACTTCCGGTCAAACTTATGAACATTCCAAACCTTCAAATTTCCAACTTACGCCAAATAGTGTCGAAACCTTCTAGAAATATCCAAATGTAAATCCAGGAATATTCCCAAATCAAAATCACCATACTATTGGAATCAAAACTCTGATCTGATGTCTAGTACTCAAATGTCAAACTTGGTCAACTCTTCCAACTTAAAGCTTCAAACATGAAATTCATTATTCCAAACTAATTCTCAATCACCCAAAAGCCGAAACCGATGATACGCACAAGTCATAATACATCATACGGAGCTACTCATATCCTCAAACCACTGAGCGAAGTGCAAATGCTCAAAATTTCCGGCCGAGTCGTTATAAAATAGAAACAAAATAAAATTATACTCAACTTTCTACGTAATTCAAATAAGGAATGACTTAATAGTTAAAATTATATTAATTTTAAAGTATTAAATATTAGAAAAATAATTTATTAAATTGATGATTTTAATTTCATTAATAATTTATTAAGTCAATCTAGTCTTAGGGTTCGTAATTTGCATATACGCCTCTATCCATGAATGTAAACTTCTTAAAACATAGTTAATATTATTGAAGAACGTATTTGTATTATAAAATTAAATTAGAGGGAAAACTTCAATTCCCATTGTAAAATAAAAATTAAAGAAAAAAATAAATCCTGAAATAATAAAGGAAGAAATGTTACCTCACAAAAATCCTCAAATGGTTTGTCGAATTATTCACATATTATTTAATCTCATTAAAAAGACACGAATAACTAGCTTTTAAATTAATTGACTTGCAAATTTTATATCAAAATGGAAAAGTTCACCAAAAGCCTTTTGAATTAGTCAACATATTATATTACACATTGTCATGATCAAATTTATTTAAAGTAGTCACCAATCTTTCAGTTGAAAACTCGATATCATTCATTTTAGAAATGTAAAATTATAATTTGCACACAATACAACAACAACAACAACAACCCTGTATAATCCCACAAATGGGGTATGGGGAAGGTAGAATGTACGCAACCCCACTTCCAACCTGAAGGCAGAGAGACTGTTTCTGATAGACACTCGGATAAAGAAAAGATGGAAGAATCATTGATAGCAAGAAATAGAAATACAAGATACTTAGAAAATTAAATCTAAGATAGCAAAAGAGAATATGAACGAATTACTGATATCAAGTAATAATAGTATAAGATATGTATAGTTAGCAAACTAAGGGAGTATTGATGGCAAGTAATAACAGTACAAGATATGTGGTAATAGAAAGCTAAGGATAAAAGGGATACCATATAACATTATTACTATTGAACTAAAGAAGGCAAAGGGAAACACTCGACTACCTGCTAACCTTCTACCCTACTTCTCAACCTCCACACCCTCCTATCAAGGATCATGTCCTCGGTTAGCTCAAGCTGCACCATGTCAAGCCTGATCACCTCTCCCAAGACCTCTTTGGCCTACCTATACCCTTCCTCTAGCCCCCCACGGCCAACTGCTCACACCTCTTGACTGGGCATCCATGCTCCTCCTTTTAACATGCCCGAACCATCTTAGACTTGCTTCTCGTATCTTGTCCTCCAAAGGGGCCACTCCCACCTTGTTCCGAATAAATTCCTTCCTAGTTCTATATAACCTAGTATGCCCACACATGTATCTCAACATAATCATTTTAGCCACTTTCATCTACTGGACATGTGAGTTCTTGATTGGCCAGCACTTCGCCCCATACAACATAGTCGGTCTAAGTACTACCTTGTAGAACTTACCTTTAGTTCTCAACGACACATTCTTATCGCACAATACATAGGAAGCGAGCCTCCACTTCATCCACCCTGCTCTGATAGATGCGTGAAGTCCTCAAATAATCTGCACACGATATGGGGAAAAAATAAAAACAACACAAAAGATAAAAGATGAGTTTAGTTGAGAATTTAGTAGAGAATTAAAGCTCAAATATAATGATTAAAATAATGCAGCAGAAGCAGCTTCCACTAATTAAATTAAAATTAGTAAGCAATAAATTCAATACCCTATCTGCTAAATAAGAATAATAACAGACAACGAAGTGGAGTAAATTTTCTTTGGTATTTTGGGCACATTAAATTTTTTGCTCGTTCATGTTTTCTCGGAGAAATTCGTTATCTAATACAATTATCACACCTAACATATAATCTCTTCATGATTTGAATGTTACTAATTTTTAGTGATTTTTGTCAATTTTAAAGTGCCACGACCCGGAAACCACTAGTCGTGATGGCACCTAATTCGACCAGCTAGGTAAGCCAACTAACAGTCAATACAATCCAAATGAAATTTCTAGGAAATGGTGAAGAATTATCTAAACATTTACATATTAACCGAATGACTAGTAGTACGTGTAAGGTCCCGAAAAATTTTGCTAAATAATTTAGGATTTTGGGGTGCCAGGCAGGCTAATTATAGAGCCTAAAGTTTTAAAGTGCCCTAGGATGTCTCGGAGCCGTGTCTAGTAGAGCCCTTCTTATCGTGTGTTGTCGACCACATATATAATTAGGGGACTACTTGGACATTTAGGAATTCTCCCCTTCTTTGTTACTCTAGATCGTGCGATAGAGCTCAAGATAGGGAGCTAATTTCCTCTCTAAGTATTATTCTCAAGATTAGTAATCTTGATACCATAATCTGCGAATTTGAATCATGTAAGGAGGGATTGATACCACCACCGAGTCCAAAGGAGATTGCCCAAAGGCTTGTTAAAAGAATGTATTGAGCCTTGGAGGGATTAGTAAAACATGTCGCTAATGGGAGTTCCCTTGTCCCTATTAATGTCACTGCACCACCGATCACGTAATATATTGGTATGGTACCAACGTATGTTAGGGGTGTGGAGTCGGTGGGTATCCATTAAGTTATTGCCCTATCAACCTAAAGTCACCAAGTAAGTCACTCCTTAGTACATCCATATCGAAAAAGCTCTCGTAAAACATGGTCTTAATAAGATGTTGAGTCATAAAACATTGCATGCACCTAATCCTTGAACGAGACGTATTATTCGTGAATCCACTCTATCACAAATTCTCTTATTTTTATCCTCTTGTGGAATTAAGTTCTACAATTATGTCCTTGAATTGGGTTATAACTCTAGAGTTAATACTTCCCACTTGCTTTCCTGAATTCTCAACAAGGGACTATACCCGATTAATTTCTTACAGAATCTTTCTTTTTTTACTTAAATGGACAGCATCTGCTCACTTGTGCCTATGCATGCACCGTTGTAAAATTTACCTATGTGGTGTCAAGTTCCAAGTAAAGCATCCCGGTGTTGCGATCCTTCTCGAGTCACTCTTTTTCTCACTGGTGTATATGGCTTCTATGGTTTGAACAGTCACTCTACTCTCTTGCGAGTATCATCATGAAACCTTTTCACTGTCTAGTAACATGAGAGCATATCTCAGCTCCTATCATAAGTTTACATATTGATTGAAGTGGTCGCTTGTCCATATAAAATTTCTAAGAAATTTGAGGTTTTTAAAAATCTGTCACAGGAAGATCTTGTGTTTACTCATCTCAGTATGACTTTCATGTCCACTTAGATCATTCCACAGTAAGCAACTCACTTTGTTCCTAGTATTGTGGTTGTCCATGACATGGTCTTGTACTATAGTTGGGAATTAATATAGCAGAAGCATGACAAACGCATAACAAATCTTTATTTTCTCTTTACATCTCCACAACATGTGTTAATTGTGTTCCTTAGTTAGTGAATTCATTGAGCTAGTTTCCCAACACTTGTTCGATAACTATTAGAGCACGTGTCCTCCTATGCACTATAACACTTCCTTTCTCATAAGGACCCTTAATAGGCTCTCCGTCAAGACTAAATGCACCTTTGGGGGATATCATAGCACAATGCCTACTTCTTATGTTTTCATGTCTTTCATTAGCATCTGGGTACACCTCGAGTTAAGGTCTATAGAGAACTCATTAAGAACATCTGCAAACCTTCCATGATTATTTTATATTGTCCCATTGGGTTTTATTGCCTTTGCACACTCGACTTCTAGAATCATTGACCATGTCATGTCATGTGCGGGGAGTTTTACCACCCTTTGCATTCCACCTCCTTAGGTGGATAGGAGTTTTATTTATCTCCCCCCACCCCCCACCCCGGACCATCATGTTAACCATTAAGACCCCTCTAACCAATACATGATTTCATCCCCATATTAAGATGTCCTAGATATATGGTTTCACTCGTAAAGGGTTGAGAATAGATGCTTCTAGGTTTTTTCACATACCATAAGCATATTGATTCAGAAGACAAGTTGTCGTATCTTTAGTTACCTCATATTGGGTCAATCATCGGGAAGGGTTAAGCTGTTTGGATTGTGATAATCTCATATGTGTTTGACTTCTTTTTCACCCTCATGCACCTGTGGCATAGATTCCTTGTGTCAGTTGATGTTAGGAGTGTAATTCAACTTCATGTGATTCTATTGAAGTCTCTATCACATCCATGTTGCAAGAATCTTACCATTTTGAGCTAAACTGACTTTCCTTATACTCAAGGAGACAACCGGTTTAACATACTTGACCGCTCCTCCGTAGAGCTTACTATCGCCGGGAAAGGCATGTATGGAAAGGAACAATTGTTACTATCCCTTGCATAACTCGTAGCCTCCCAAGGATAATTGATGCTAGCGTCTTCATCCTCCCAATCATGCCTCCCGTGTATCTCATGTCTAGAAAGACCCACTTCTTTTAGATCTCAGGATCACATACATGGTTCCCACCTTATCAATGTGTGCTAGTTGCCTCTATCCTTCATTTTTCTAATAATTGATGTCGTCACAATGATTAATGACATCATCATTGTTAGTAGTAATTTTCGTGTCTCTTAGCATATAACCTCATGAAATACTCCGCTCATCACATTAATGGATTCCTGAATAATTCCAGCCCAATCTTGAACTCCGTTAATTTTTATTGTATTAGATCTATTTGGTATTAAAGGTTCAAACGTGTCAAAGAGGAAGCATCACCCTATGATCACATATATTCGATAGGTAATTTTATGGTCAATTTATGATAGCACATATTAGAGTAATCGTCGAAGGTCATCAAAGGTTTAGTGTGGGTGTTCGCATAGAGAGTTAGAATTTAGGAGGGTGAACAGTTTATTCTCAATATTTTTCCCTGAAGATGTTATGTGAATTGATAATGAAGGGTACATAAGTGCATTTTCCATTAGACCGCACTAGGAGTATGATGTTTCCCCGTAGTTGTTCCCCATGTATTTTGTGTTTTCATATGTCTATGCCTAAGAATGTAGTTGGAGATCCTTTGTGTATCATTCCGGTGGAAATTATTGAAGGTAAAGCTAATGGATAGTTAGCTTATGCAAGGTATCTAGTTGTCATCATTGTTAGATAAGTTTGGGGTTTGAGATTATTTCCGTGAAAGTGTTATGGCGGAGTCTGTAAGTCTAAGAGGCCACCTTGAAGGCCAAAAGTGTCATGGAAAGATAATATTTTCTCTTGATTGAATAACAATTGGTTTTGAGCTGAAAGATACCTTATAGGTGTTACGATTTTAAAAGGTGCAGTCCATGTTCAGGTATTATTATGATACGGTAGTGCTTGTAATGCTGAGATTAGTGTTAGAGATATATACATTATGGTGTTTTGTCGAGTTGTGAATGTGTTATTGGGATGGTTTTGGTGGTTCTCTAGCAGATGGATAGGCCTAGTTACAAAGGAGATGCTGCCGCAATTTCTGAAAAATTTGGGAGTTAGTCAAAATTTAGGGACTTGAGATAGGTTGGAAAAGAGATATGTTATGTTCGGTGTTTGGGGCGGGCTCTACCTCTCATTCAAGGACGAATGATCCTAAGAGGGGGAGAATGTAAGGCCCCAGAAAATTTTGCTAAGTAATTTAGAATTTCGGGGTGCCAGGCAGGCTAATTATAATATTTTATGTGCTATAAATATGATGAAAATGAATTGGATATGGTAAATAAGTGTATAAGTCATATAATAATTAATGTGAGGTCTAAGGAGAGGCCTAAGTCTAAGTCAAATTGGAAAATTTTATAATAGGCTAAAATTCCAAATGAGTTCGCATAAGCCCACACTTTGAACGAGCATATCTAAATATATATATATATATATATATATGGTTTTATGTNATATATATATATATATATATATATATATATATAAGGTTTTATATGATTAGAAACATATCAAATGAAAGGTCTTTGGGTCTAGTTTCTAACGCTTCAAACTGTTCATCATTTGGACATTCCTACACAAAGTTATGATCAAATCACCAAAGGCTGGAAATAATGTGATCCCGTGGCAATTTTGCGATCGCAGAATCATTATGCGGTCCACATAATTGATCTGCGACAGCAAAATGGTCGAAAAATGGACCGACGTAGCCTAGTTTTGGGCACCAGTTTTGCGATGCATTTTGCGACCCACATTCCTGTTCTGCGGTCCATTATGCGACCGCAGACCCGATTTCGGAGGCTTCTTTTTCCTAATTTTATAACCCGGGGGGTCATTTTCTACTAAATTTAGAGAGAGTTGAGAACAATATAGGGAGAGAAAGAGGGAGACTAGTTTCATTATTACCCAAATCTTGATCAAACCTTCAAGAATCAAGGAAGATCGCCACTAGATTGTCATCTATCCGGGTAAGTCCTATTTCCAGAACTTGCATGCAAGAGGTTAAGGGCTCAAATATGTTTTGGGGATTAGAAATATCCATGCATGTGGAACTTAGTTGTAGTATGTGATATTAAAGAACTAATTCGGTGCTTCCTGTTAAAATTGGTTGAGGGAAGAAGGAATGTCTATTTTCAGAACTTGTAGTCTACTTCACATGTTAGGTGTTTGATGAAATTCCTAAAAGAGCTACACCATGGGTAATCTTCCTAATTATTAATCGATTTCCACTATCTCCTTATAGATTGTTATTACTAGAGGTATTGGTGTATTGTAGAAACTTAAGGAAACGCACTTTGAGGTATGTGTGGCTAACTCTAATCTTCATAAAATCAACTCGTGGTGTTCGAATATCTGGTATGAGTCCCTTTCTTGATCCTACGTGAATTTATTGTCTCAATGTGTTAAGTTGGAAGATTTTTGTTCCCCAATTGTTCTAGTTGTCTACCATGTCACTATGCTACATGAAAATATAAATTATGGTTTTTCATGCTCCTTTTGTTATATGTACAAATCATTATATGTCGATTCTCGTTACTGTGAAGGATAATGCTACTGAACGAATGGAAAGGGAAACAAACTCGAATTGTAAAACGCGTCCAAGTGCCAAAGATCATGTAATAAATGATGGGTAAAAAATGTGAATTGATTAATTAAATTAAATGGTTATGATGTGCCTTACATGTCTCATTGTTTTTGTAAAGGTTGTTGTGCCCCCTTTGATTTCACGTGATTCTCCGGTTGCCATGTACTCATACTCTCGGTGGTAGGAATTCTTGTAATTGAGTTGTTGCTTAGTTGTTGTGGATTTAAACTATGTACGGTGGGATCGGGTTGTGCGCCGCAACAGGAGGAATGAGGTCGATATGTTGAGGAGGAATAAGGGTGAAATGTGATTGTCTAGTGGGATCGGGTTGCACGCCGCAACAAGGAGTAATAAGGGTGGACAGGTGGGATCGGGTTGCGCACTGCAACAGGAGGAATAAGGGTGATATATTGAGGGGTGATAAGGGTGGACTGGTGGGATCGGGTTGTACGCCGCAACAAGGAGTAATAAGGGCGAATGAAATCGGTGTAAGAAACTATGAGACCCTTACTTGTGTTCTCTGTAATTTTGTGCATCATTGCTTGATTTCTATGACTGACTTTTATTGGCTTACTATTTATTCTACTTAGAGTAATGTTTGTTCATTCATACTAGTACTATTCGATGGTACTAACGTCCCTTTTGCGGGGGGTGCTACATCTTTTAATAGATGTAGGTGGCTCTGTAGTTGGTAGCGCTGATCGCAGGTAGCTGTGCCTTATCTTTCTCCCACAGCAGTCTTGGTGAGCCCCATTTCTTTTCGGGGTTAGGTATAGAATATGTCATTCTCGTTTTGCTTATGCTGTTACATTTTTGAGGTATAGTTGGTGCCTTGTTGCCGGCATTCCCATGTTATCCATCAATTGTATTTAGAGGCTCCGTAGACAGATTGTGGGTGGTGTCGGGTATTGAAAAATTGAACTAGAAATGTTCTTATTTAGCAAAAAAATGTTTCCTTCGTATCTATTAATTGTAATAATTTGGTTTGCATGGTTGTAACTGTTAATGAAAGACAAGGATGAAAATTGTCAATGTAATGCGCATAAAGTAAGGATTTGTGGAGTTCATATCCTTGTTATTCATGAATTAGTTTGGGTAGAGTGAAACCTAACAGGCTTGCTCAGTCGGGTTTACTCAGCTGAGCGCCGGTCGTGCTCCTTGGTTTTGGGGCGTGACAGTACGAATCACGAGCTTCTAAGAATTTGAAATTTACAAAGTTGGTACAAATAAATACATGATTTGTTTGAAAGTTACATAAACAGATTAGCAAAATCTAAAGCATCCAAGGACAAGTGGCAGCTATATTCTGGAATGCACGAACATCTTCAGGATCAGCTCCCGACATCACCAGCAGCTCCATTCCAAAATCGGCATGCAAGGTGCAGAAGTGTAGTATGAGTACAACCGACAGTACCCAGTAAGCATCTTGTCTAACCTCGTCGAAGTAGTGAGAAAGCTTTTTAGTTGAAATATACTCACTGATAAAACATGAACCGTAAACTAGCAATAGAACTATACTACGATATAACAGAAAAGAGTACACGAAACAAATATGTAAAGCAATAACTGAGTACAAGAAGATATCTCAATTCGACCAATATTTTCCTTAGAATGAAAACCAATAACCACGATAGTCACTCCATAAATTTTATAGCGTGATTAATGTACTCAAATATCAAGTCAATTGCACGACAACACCCTTCGTGCATTTACCTCATCCTCACCAAATATGTGTATAACAGTACCAACTGGATGGAAGAAATGCTGATAACAGTAATGACAAAGTAGGAAATACACATGTAGCAATAATGAAAGAGGATATACATATTGGCAATAGTAATAAACTAGGCGGAAAGCATAGGAGTAATGACAAAAAATTAGGAAACATGAACATAAACTTCAACTAACTAGCATGGTGAAGGCCTAAATATGGATATAATGAATAAGAGGGGAACACATGATCTGTATAAGTTATCAAGTAGAGGCATGAATGACTAACATGGTAGAAAGCCTATACTAAAGTGAAACAAAATAGACATGACAAAGATGTAATTATGACAACAGGAAGTAGGCATGATATTTGCAAGTTTAGCAAGTAGAAGGCATGAGCAACACAATAACAATTAAGATAGAGGACAAGGACAGGGCATTAACGACAAGTCACATAAGAACCATAAATATGACAATAACATCTCAATGTAAAGGCATGAGCATATATACAAGGAAAAGATATCACAATATAATGCATGTCCCTCGTCCTCATCTGCACGAAAACACCCGTCGTGCCATGAACTCATGATAATTTAAAAGCATGATAATATAAATGAAATGGCACGCATCACCCTTCGTGCTTTACACTCACATAACATGACACAAATCACCCTTCGTGATTTTACTCTCAAATGATATGGCACGGCATCACCCTTCGTGCTTTACACTCACATAACATGACACAGCATCACCCTTCGTGCTTTATACTCTCATAACATGGCATGGCATCGCCCTTCGTATTTTACACTCTTCCTTACCAAGCATGTGTATATAAATAGAAAACAAGGTAGGATGCATAAATAACATCAAGGAGAGTGTTTAAACGAATATTCCAAATGAATCCCAATCACAACTTTCAAGTCGACAATAGTTCAATAAACCCTCAGGAACCTTATTATTCAAGTATTTCAACAAATCTCAAGAATGATCTACAACACGAGTATAGAATCTAGTATCTCAAGAATATCGCCCGTAGAAATGTATCAATGATTAAGCATAGTGATGACCAAATTAGACACATCAATATTTTCTCAGATTTTCGTCAAATTTTAATCAAGTTATAATAAACTAAATCCTGGTTTCTAAAACTTAATTCTATATTCTTAGTATCTATGAGTCAAGTAAGACATGAAGTGAGAAGCACGTAATTCTACAAGGCACAATTCATAACATAATCTATCCCCGAAGATTATTAACCATGACACATGCATATATGATTGTCACCTCATATATGTATCATCCCCACATATAGCAGATAATGTCAAATAGTGGAAAAAATTCCCTCAACATAGTTAGGCAAGACACTTACCTCAAACAAGCCAAATCGATACACTAGAAGCGCCATCCCATTGAAATCATCCTCCGAACGGCTCGAAACAATCCAAAAGCAACTCAAAATCATCAAATAATGCCATAGTAAACAAACTCAATCGATAAAGGTTGAATCTTTACACATTACTCAAAGTCAACCAAAAATTCGAACATGGGCCCGCACCTCGAAACCCGACAAAACTTACAAAATCCAACAACCCATTCAATTACGAGTCCAAGCATATTAATTTCACTCAAATCCAACTCCGAATCGATGTTCAGAACCCAAATATTCAATTTAGGAAAGTTTAGACAAAACCCCCCAACTATCTCTTTAAAAATCATAATCCAAATGCGAAAATCGAAGATAGATTCATGAAATATAATCAAAACCAAGTAGAGAAAACTTACCCCAATCCTTGTGGTGAAAATAGCCTCCAAAATCGTCCAAATCCGAGTATAGGGTTCAAAATATGAAGGAATGAGCTAAAATCCCGAAACTCCAACTCTTAACCCAACTGCACATGTCGCATTTTCCGACCAAAAGTTCGCAATTCTGGACAGTTCATAATTGCGACCACATGTTCGCAATTGCGACCAAATGTTAGCAATTGCAGAGTTTGTAATTGTAACAAAAAGTTCGCAATTGCGAAGTACCAGCACCATCAAACCCAAACTTCACCGAAATGATCTGAAACCACCCCGAAACTCATCTGGAACCTCCCGAACACAAACCATATATCCATTTCAATCATAAAACACACTACGGATATGCTCGCAACCTCAAAATATCGAAATGAGGTCGTATTGACTCGATATTGACCACGGTCAACTCCAAATTACTTAACTTAACTAGTCTCTCAATTAATGATCCAAAGCACAGCCGAGTCCCTCAGGAATCCGTCAAAGAAGTACCAAAATATAATGCAGACCTACTCGAGGCGTCAAATCTCACATAGAAACATCGAAACGACGAATCGCGCCTCAAATCAAAAATCGATGAACTTTAAACTTTCAACTTCCACAACTCGCGTCGAAACATATCAAATCAATTTGGAATGAACTCAAATTTTGCATACAAGTCCCAAATGACATATCGAAGCTATTCCAATTCCCAGAACTATAATCCGAATCTGATATCCTTAAAGTCAACTTTCGGTCAAACTTATGAACTTTCCAAACCTTAAAATTTCCAACATTCGCCAATTAGTGTCGAATCCTTCTAAAACATCCAAATGCAAAATCTAGGCATACGCCCGAGTTTAAAATCACCATCCGGATCTAACGAAACCATCAAAATTCCAATCCGAGGTCAAATGCTAAAAAGTCAAACTTGATCAATTCTTCCAACTTAAAGTCTTCCAACTTAAAGCTTAAATCTTGAAGTTCATTCTTCCAAATGGATTCCGAATAACTTGAAAAGCAGAGCCAATGATTCACACAAATTATAATACATCGTGCGGGGATACTAGTGCCCTCAAACTATCAAGAAAAGTACAAATGCTTAAAGCGACCAGTTGGGTCGCTACATCTGCCCCCACTTAAATATATGTTCGTCCTTGAATGTGCCAAAAGTTGTTCCAACGCTATCAAATCACGGTGTAACCCTACCATGCACATACCCGGGGGTGATCCCACGTCATCCCTGTAACGACCCGGCCGGTCGTTTCATGAGATTTACCCTGTTTCCCCCATTTCTGCATTTTTTATATATTGCTAGCCTGTTTAATTGTGTTGGGTCAGTTGGCTTGGGTCCGGAGTGGTCATGGTGAGAATTAAGGAATTTAGTCTCATAAAGTAGTCTAAAAGGTGAGAAAGTCAACTGAGAGTTGACTTATTGGTGAACGACCTCGGAATGCGGATTTTATGGCTCGGATAGCTTCGTTAGGTGATTTTTGACTTAGGAGTGTGTTCTGAATGAAGTTTTGATATCCGGTGTAGAATTATGCTTGAATTGGCGAAAGTTAATTTTGGCGATTTCCGGTCGGTAGTGAAAAATAGGCTATCAGGGTCGGAAAGGGATTCCAGAAGTTGGAGCAGGTTTCTAATGTTGTTTTGGGTATGTGTGCAAAATTTCAGGTCAATCGGAGGTGTTTTGGTTGGTTTCGGCGTAGTTGGCAAAATTTGGAAGTTTCAAAGTTCATAGGCTTGAATATGATGTAATTTTGGTGTTTTCATGTTGTTTTTGGTGTTTTGAAGTCCCGACTAAGTTTTAATAATGCTATGGGGTGTGTAGGTATGTTTGGTTGGGGCCCTGAGGGGCTCGGGATGATTTCGGATGGTTGGCAGAGTTTTGAACTTGGAAAATTGCAACAAATGACTATTGGTGCAAGCTTCTGGTGTTGGCCGCACCTGCAGATGGGTAGTCGCAGGTGCGAAAGGAGGCTAGGCAAGGGAAAACCGAAGGTGCGAAGAGATGGCCGCACCTGTGAAGCCGCAGGTGCGGAGAAGTGGCCGCAGGTGCGGAGAAGTGGCCGCAGGTGCGAGAATTGGTCCATTAGTGGATTTGCGCAGGTACGCAGCTGGGACCACAGGTACGACTAAGTGTCCGCAGGTGCGAAAATGCTGCTAGGACAGTAAAAAGAGGCCTCTGTGAAATTCATTTCATTCCACCATTGTTTCATGCGGTTGGAGCTCTTTTGAAGGCAAATTGAAGAGGGAATTCGTGGTTCTTTAGTGAAGGTAAGTTCTCGGGTTATTAGAATCGTTTTTATGCTATTTTTCTTTGGATTAGGCTTTTAAATTGGAGGGTTTAAGTAGGCAAAGGATGGGAAGAATGGGTGGAAGATTGGAAATTTTTTTTGGCAATTTGGGTAGGCAATTATGGTCCGATTGTGATGATTTTGGTATGTGTAGAATCGTGGGAGGACGAGTTTCTAGTGGTGTAAAATTTATCGAATTCCGAGACGTGGGCCCGGGGCTGGCCGAATTTTGAGATTTTTATATAATTTGATAATTTTCGATTGGGTTGTGTTCCTTTTGTATATATTAATGATATTAAACTGGTTTTGGCTAGATTCGGAGCAATCGGGAGCCAATTCGAGGGGCAAGAGCATAGCAGACTAGTGTTGTGGCCCGGTAAAGGTAAGTAATGGTTATAAATCTTGTCTTGAGAGTATGGAACCCCGGACTACATATTTCTCACTGATTTTAGAATGGCGCATATGTCGGATGACGAGTATGTGGCGCGCACTGATTTTTGGATTGGACTAGGTCCACTCCGCGGCAACTAATGAGTTACATATTTTACTCAAAACCTTATGTTAAATTATGTTCTAAAGATTGTTGAAATATTTGGGCTATAAGCCGTGTTTGGGGCCTCGTGTCGATCTGTTTAGACCCCTTGGGGGCTTCTTACTGTTGTTTTCCTCACTATTTATTGATGATTTCACTCAGCCACATTGTGCTTACTGTTTTCGAAACTCAGCCTAATTTACACTACTTGAGATTTAAAAATGATGTTTCGGGTCGAGTACCCTGTTTTACTGATTCACCCGAGGGGCTTTTTGAGTGGTTCTGCTGAGTGAGGCCGAGGGCCTGATTGTGGGGATATGATACACCACGAGGTGTCTTGATATTAGCGCTTGGGCTGAAGGAGCCCCTCCGGAGTCTACACACACCCCTAGTAAGCGCAGAGAGTGCCGAGTGACGAGTGACAAGTGACGAGTGATTGGGAGACATGAGTGACTGTGAGGTGCTGAACGACTAATTATGAGTGATTGTGAGGCATGCCCGACGGGCTGATTATGATACATGTTTTTGTCTGAGGGGCTACTTATGGTTTTACTACTTTCACTCTGAGCTTATGAAATATGTTTTTCCCAAGAGGCCTCTATATGATTCATTTCATTTTGCATACTAAATCTTTCGGTTTGAAGTTGTTAAAAATATGCATTTTTCAAAGGACTTTTTCTGAGGTTGGTTTTAAGGCATGATGATTTCATATATCTATTTTTACATTATTGGAAAGTAAGGTTGTGTATATTGTGATTTGATGACATTGATTTATGTGTTTCCTTGCCGCTTAGACTTGATTTATTTTCATTACTACTAAGTTGGCGTACTCACATTACTCTCTGCACCCATGTGTGCAGATTCAGGTACAGATACCGAGCATTAGCCATCTTTTCCGGGCGGAGCCAGAGTGCGGGATATAGAGGTAGCTGTTTAGCGTCTGCTGCATCTCTGTTTTCCCTTCTTGTTGTATCTAGCTTTTTGATTCGAAGGTTTTGTATTATAATAATATATCCTTGGCGTATTTTCTTAGATGTTCATGACATGTTGGCTTCGGGTTATGGGGTTGGTAGCACTGTTTATTGGCTTGGTGTATTTAGTAAACTCTGTATATTTTATAAAATGCTTGAAATTTGATTGGGATTTTGAAAGAAATTGTGAACACGTGGTTATTGGCTAGCCTAGTTCTAGGCGCTATCACGGCCGGTTTAGGATTTGGGGTCATGACAGTTTGGTATCAGAGCTTAGGTTACATAGGACTTAACAGTCATAAACATGTTTTGTAGAGTCTTGCGGATCAGTACGGAGACATTTGTACTTATCTTCGAGAGGCTTCCGAACTTTTAGGAAACATTTCTATCTTTCTTGAACTCTTTCGTGCTAATCTATTGATTCCTGAAACATGAACTTATGTGTTCATTCTCTCACAGATGGTGAGGACACGCCGCACCGATCAGAGTGACCAGACGTCAGCTAGACCAGCGAGAGGTTGAGGTCGCGGTAGAGGTAAAGGTAGGAGGCCAGCTCGCGCAGCAGCCGGGATAGTACCACTGGATCCCCCTATCGATCAGGATCAAGTTCCCGCCGATGGTATTCCAGCGGGACAGGCTCAGGCTCAGGCTCAGGCACCAGCAGTGCCTATGGTTATTTCGGGTCTTCATGAGACCCTGTCTCAGATATTGAGAGTGTGCAATAGTTTGGCTCAGGCAGTCACCATGTCTTCTACTACCACCACAGCTCAGGCCGGGGGAGGCAATCAGACTCCAGCTACCCGGGCACCTGAGCAGGCGGCACAAGGTATTCAGGCACCGGGAGAAGCCCAGCTCAGCCAGTTGCTCCGGTCCAAGATTATGTGGTCCCTGTTATGCCTGAGGATGAGCAGCGCAGGTTGGAGAGATTCAGCAGACTTCAGCCTCCGACTTTCAGCGGTAAAGAGGGCGAGGATGCCCAGGGGTTTCTAGATAAGTGCCAGAGGATACTACATACTGCGAGTATTTTGGAGACCAATGGGGTGTCATTTGTTACATTTCAGTTTGCGGGTGCTGCCTTTACTTGGTGGGAGTCATTCGAGAGGCATAGGCTGGTTGGTTCAGCACCTCTCACCTGGCAGCAGTTCTCCACAATCTTTTTGGAGAAGTATGTTCCTCAGTCCCACAGAGAGGATCAACGCAGGTAGTTTGAGCAGCTACGCCAGGGAGAGTTATCAGTTACTCAATACGAGATGAGGTTTTCCGAGTTGGCTAGGCATGCTTCTGAGATTGTCCCTGCTGATAGGGAGATGGTGAGGAGGTTTGTAGATGGTCTTTCTTATCAGCTTCGGCTATTTATGACTCGGGAGAGAGTATCGGGTGCTTCATTCGAGTAGGTTGTTGACATAGCTCGAGATATTGAGTATGTTCGCCGCCAGGAGCGGGAGGAGAGGGAGTCCAAGAGGCCTCGTGGTTCGGGCAGTTCCAGTGGTGCTCCCTTCAGGGGACAGTTTCAGCAGGGTAGGGGCCGTTCATTCAGGCCTTCTCAGTCAGATCGCCCAGCATATAGTGGTGCATCTTTGGGGCATGGTCCCCGTGGTTCTCGGTCAGGCCGTACTTCATTTGGCGCCCTCCAGCTCAGAGTGCAGCTCGAGCACCCCCAGTTCAGAGTTCTTCTATGCAGGAGTCTTCCAGTAGCCGTTCGGGTGCTAGGGGTTTCTATTAGTCCCCGCCTCCAGCTCCAGGGAGTTATTTTGAGTGTGGAGAGTTCGGGCACGTGTGGAGGCAGTGTCCCCGCCGTTCCGGTGGATCTTCTCAGTAGAGGGGCCAACCCTCGACTTCAGCTCCAGTTACTTCACCACCCGCCCAGGCAGCCAGGGGTGGTAGTCAGTCAGCTAGAGGCCGCCCTAGAGCGGGAGGTCGAGCAGGGGGAGGTCAGGCTCGCATGTATGCATATCCAGCCAGGCCAGATGTTATGGCCTCAGATTCCATGATCGCAGGTATTGTCTCAGTTTGTTGTCGAGATGCCTTGGCTTTATTTGACCCTGGTTCTACATATTCATATGTTTCTTTATATTTTGCTTGTTTCCTAGATGTGCCCCGTGAGTCTCTAGTCACCTCTGTTCCTGTGTCGACTCCGGTGGGTGATACTATTATTGTGGACTATGTGTATCGGTCGTGCATGATATCTATTGTGGGTCTGGAGACTCGAGTGGACCTACTGTTACTCAGCATGGTCGATTTTGATGTAATATGGGCATGGATTGGTTATCTCCGTGTCATGTTGTTCTTGATTGTCACGCTAAGACCGTGATCTTAGTTATGCCAGGGTGTCCGAGGGTTGAGTGGAGAGGTTCTTCTGAGTATATGCCTAGCAGGGTGATTTCCTTCCTGAAGGCTCAGCGCATGATTGAGAAAAGATGTTTATCTTATTTGGCTTTTGTGAGGGATGTCAGTGGTGAGACTCCCGCTATTGATTCAGTTCCTGTGGTCCGTGACTTTCCGGATGTGTTTCCTGCAGACCTGCCAGGCATGCCACCTGACAGGGATATTGATTTTGGTATTGACTTGGTGTCAGGAACCCAGCCTATTTCTATTCCACCTTATCGTATGGCACCAGCGGAACTAAAGGAATTGAATGAGCAGCTTCAGGAACTCCTGGATAAGGGGTTCATACGGCCTAGTGTGTCACCTTAGGGTGTACCGGTGTTGTTCGTGAAGAAGAAGGATGGGTCCATGCGTATGTGTATTGATTATCGGCAGCTGAACAGAGTTACAGTGAAGAACCGGTATCCCTTGACCCGCATTGATGATTTGTTTGACCAGCTTCAGGGAGCCAGAGTGTTTTCCAAGATTGACTTGAGATCTGGGTATCATCAGTTGAAGATTCGGGATTCTGACATTTTGAAGACTGCTTTCAGGACCAGATATGGTTATTATGAGTTCTTGGTTATGTCATTTGGGCTGACCAATGCCCCAGCTGCGTTCATGCAATTGATGAACAACGTGTTTCAGCCTTACCTTGATTCCTTCGTCATTGTGTTCATTGATGACACCCTGGTTTATTCTCGTAGGCAGGAAGAGCATGCTTAGCATTTGAGAGTTGTGTTACAGAGGTTGAAAGAGGAGAAGCTTTATGAGAAATTCTCCAAGTGTGAGTTTTGGCTTGGTTCGGTAGCTTTCTTAGGGCACGTGGTGTCTAGTGAGGGTATTCAAGTTGATCCGAAGAAGATAGAGGCAGTGCAGAGTTGGCCCAGACCGTCCTCAGCTACAAAGATTAGGAGTTTCCTTGGTTTGGCGGGATATTACCGTCGCTTTGTGGAGGGATTCTCTTTTATTGCTTCGCCTTTGACCATATTGACCCAGAAGGGTGCTCCATTCAGATGGTCTGATGAGTGTGAGGAGCGCTTTCAGAAGCTCAAGTCAGCATTGACCACAGCTCCGGTACTAGTTTTGTCTGCTGGTTCGGGTTCTTACACAGTTTATTGTGATTCTTCTAGAGTTGGTTTAGGAGCGGTATTTATGCAGGACGGTAGGGTGATTGCCTACGCGTCTAGACAGTTGAAGGTGCACGAAAAGAATTATCCAGTGCACGATCTTGAGTTAGCTGCCATTGTTCATGCCTTGAAGATTTGGCGGCATTACTTGTATGGGGTGCAGCGTGAGATTTTCACTGATCATCGTAGTTTGCAGTATCTGCTGAGGCAGAAGGACTTGAATTTGCGTCAAAGAAGATGGTTAGAGTTTGTCAAGGATTATGACCTTACTATCTTATATCATCCGGGGAAGGCCAATGTAGTGGATGATGCCCTGAGTCGCAGACCAGAGAGTTTGGAGAGTCTAGCCTACCTTCCAGTACCAGAGCGGCCATTAGCCCTTGATGTTCAGGCCTCAGCAGGTCAGTTGGTAAGATTGGATCTATCAGAGCCCCCGCGGGTGTTGACTTGTGTAGCCTCCATGTCTTCTCTTTACGATCAGATTAGAGCACGCCAATATGATGATCCACATTTGCTTGTTCTTCATGACAGGGTCCGTCGCGGTGATGCCAGAGATGTGGTTATTGATGATGATGGGGTCATGAGGATGCAGGTCCAGATTTGCATGCCCAATGTAGATGGGTTTCGATATTTGATTCTAGCAGAGGCTCATAGTTCACGGTATTCCATCCATTCTGGTGCTGCAAAGATGTAACAGGATTTGAGACAACATTATTGGTGGAGGAGGATGAAGAAGGATATTGTGGAGTTTGTGGCTCGGTGTCTCAACTGTCAGCAGGTCAAGTATGAGCACCAGAGACCAGGTGGATTGCTTCAGAGGTTTGATATTTCGGAGTGGAAGTGGGAGCAGATCACCATGGACTTCGTAGTTGGACTCCCACGGACTTCGAGAAGGTTTGATGCTATATGGGTTATTATGGATCGGCTGACCAAGTCCGCGTACTTCATTCCTGTTGGTACTACTTATTCTTCAGAGAAGTTAGCTGAGATTTATATCAGGGAGATTGTCCGATTGCATGGGGTTCTAGTTTCTATCATTCCCGATAGAGGCAGTCAGTTCACGTCTCAGTTTTGGAGAGTCGTACATAGAGAGTTGGGTACTCAGGTTGAGTTGAGCACAATGTTTCATCCTCAGACCAACGGGCAGTCGGAGCGTACCATTCAGATTTTGGAGGATATGTTGTGTGCTTGTGTGATTGACTTTGGTGGTTCATGGCACCAGTTTCTGCCATTAGCGGAGTTTGCATATAATAACAACTATCAGTCGAGTATCCAGATAGCTCTGTATGAGGCTTTATATGGTAGGAGGTGCAGATATCCGGTTTGTTGGTTTGAGCCGTCTGAGGCTAAGATGTTGGGCACAAACTTGGTTCAGGATGCGTTAGGTAAGGCAAAGTTGATTCAGGAGCGGCTTCACACAACGCAATCTAGGAAGAAGAATTATGCGGATCGGAAGGTCCGAGACGTGTCTTTCATGGTTGGGTATAAGGTGTTGCTGAAGGTGTCACCCATGAAGGGTGTTATGAGATTCGGGAAGAGGGGGAAGCTGAGTCACAGGTTCATTGGGCCATTTGAGGTGCTTCAGAGGGTTGGGGAGGTGGCTTATAGGCTTGTTATGCCTTCCAGTCTATCGAGTATTCATCCGGTATGCCATGTTTTGATGCTCCGGAAGTATGTTGGTGACCCGTCTCATGTTTTTGACTTCAACACGGTTCAGCTCGAGGGTGATATGTCATATGAGGTAGAGCCAATGGCTATTTTGGGTCGACAGGTCAGGAAGCTGAGGTCTAAGGATATAGTTTCAGTGAAGGTTCAAGGGAGAGGGCAGCCGGTGGAGGATGCCACCTGGGAGACCGAGCGGGAGATGCGGGACATATATCCTCACTTATTTGAGACTCCAGGTATGTTTCTAGACCCGTTCGAGGACGAACATTAGTTTAAGAGGGGGAGGATGTAACGACCCAACCGGTCGTTCCGTGATATTTACCCTGTTTCCCCATTTCTGTATTTGTTATATATTGCCAGCATGTTTTTGTTATGTTGGGTCAGTTGGTTTGGGTCCGGAGTGGTCATAGTGAGAATTGAGGCATTTAGTCTCCTAAAGTAGCCTAAAAGTTGAGAAAGTCAATTGAGAGTTAACTTATTGGTGAACAACCTCGAAATGCGGATTTTATGGCTTGGATAGCTTCGTTAGGTGATTTGGGACTTAGGAGTGTGTTCGGAAGGAAGTTTTGATGACCAGTGTAGAATTAGGCTTGAATTGGCGAAAGTTAGTTTTTGGTGATTTTCGGTCGGCAGTGGAAAATAACCTATCGGGGTCGGAATGGGATTCCGGAAGTTGGAGCAGGTTCCTAATGTTTTTTTGGGTATGTGTGCAAAATTTCAGGTCAATCGGATGTGTTTTGGTTGATTTCGGCGTAGTTGGCGAAATTTGGAAGTTTCAAAGTTCATAGGTTTGAATTTGATGTAATTTTGATGTTTTCATGTTTTTTTTGGTGTTTTGAAGGCCCTAATAAGTTGGAATAATGCTATGGGGTGTGTTGGTATGTTTGGTTGGGGCCCCGAGGGGCTCGGGATTGATTTCGGATGGTTGGCAGAGTTTTGAACTTGGAAAATTGCAGCAAATGGCTGCTGGTGCAAGCTTCTAGTGTTGGCTGCACCTGCGGATGGGTAGCCGTAGGTGCGAAAGGCTATGCGCAGGTGCGAAAGGAGGCTAGACAAGGGAAAACTGCAGGTGCGAAGAGATGGCCGCACCTGTGAAGCCGCAGGTGCGGAGAAGTGGCCGCAGGTGCGAGAATTGGTCCTTTAGTGGATTTGCGCAGGTGCGCACCTGGGACCGCAAGTGCGGGTCCGCATGTGCGACTAAGTGTCTGCATGTGCGACTAAGTATCCGCAGGTGCAGAAATGCTGGCAGAACAGTATAAAAAGAGGCCTCCGTGAAATTCATTTCATTCCACCATTGTTGCATGCAGTTGGAGCTCTTTTGAAGGCAAATTGAAGAGGGAATTCGTGGTTCTTTAGTGAAGATAAGTTCTCGGGTTATTAGAATTGTTTCTATGCTATTTTGTTCGGATTATGCTTTTAAATTGGAGGGTTTAAGTAGGCAAAGGATGGGAAGAATGGGTGGAAGATTGGAAAATTCTTTTAGCAATTTGGGTAGGCAATTGTGGTCCGATTGTGATGATTATGTAGAATCGTGGGAGGACGAGGTTTCTAGTGGTGTAAAATTTATTGAGTTTCGAGACGTGGGCCCGAGTCTTGGGTTTGGCTTAATTTCGAGATTTTTGTATAATTTGATAGTTTTCGATTGGGTTGTGTTTCTTTGGTATATATTAATGATATTAAACTGGTTTTGGCTAGATTTGGAGCAATCGGGAGCCAATTCGAGGGGCAAGAGCATAGCGGACTAGTGTTGTGGCTCGGTAGAGGTAAGTAATGGTTATAAATCTTGTCCTGAAGGTATGGAACCCCGGAGTACATATTTCTCACTGATTTTAGAATGGCGCACATGTCGGATGACGAGTATGTGGCGCGCACTGATTTTTGGATTGGACTAGGTCCTCTCAGCGGCAACTAATGAGTTGCATATTTTACTCAAAACCTTATGCTAAATTATGTTCTAAATATTGTTGAAATATTTGGGCTATAAGCCGTGTTTGAGGCCTTGTGCCGATCTATTTAGACCCCTTGGGGGCTTTTTACTGCTGCTTTCCTTACTATTTATTGATGATTTCACTCAGCCACAATGTGCTTACTGTTTTCGAAACTCAGCCTGATTTACACTACTTTAGATTTAAAAATGATGTTTTGGGTCGAGTACCCTGTTTTACTAATTCGCCCGAGGGGCTTTTTGAGTGGTTCTGCTAAGTGAGGCTGAGGGCCTGATTGTGAGGATATGATACGCCACGAGGTGGCTTGATATTAGCCCTCGGGCTGAAGGAGCCCCTCCGGAGTCTGCACACACCCCTAGTGAGCGCACAGAGCGCCGCGTGACGAGTGATTGGGAGACATGAGTGACTGTGAGGTGCTGAGCGGCTGATTATGAGTGACTGTGAGGCATGCCCGATGGGCTGATTATGATACATGTTTTTGTCCGAGAGGCTACTTATGGTTTTACTATTTTCACTCTGAGCTTATGAAATATGTTTTGCCCGAGGGGCCTCTATATGATTCATTTCACTTTGCATACTAAATCTTTCGGTTTGAAGTTGTTAAAAATATGCATCTTTCAAAGGACTTTTTCTGAGGTTGGTTTTAAGGCATGATGATTTCATATATCTATTTTTACACTATTGGAAAGTAACGCTGTGTATATTGTGATTTGATGACATTTATTTTATGTGTTTCCTTGCCGCTTAGACTTAATTTATTTTCATTACTGCTGAGTTGGCGTACTCACATTACTCTCTGCACCCCTGTGTGCAGATTTAGGTGCAGATACCGAGCATTAGCCATCTTTTCCGTGTGGAGCCAGAGTGCGGGATATAGAGGTAGTTGTTCAGCGTCCGCAGCATCTCTGTTTTCCCTTCTTGTTGTATCTAGATTTTATATTCGGAGGTTTTGTATTATAATAGTTTATACTTGGCGTATTTTCTTAGATGCTCATGACATGTTGGCTCCGGGTTTTGGGGTTGGTGGCACTGTTTATTGGCCTGGTGTATTTAGTAAACTCTGTATATTTTATGAAATGCTTGAAATTTGATTGGGATTTTGAAAGAAATTGTGAACACGTGGTTATTGGCTAGCCTAGTTCCACGATAGGCGCCATCACGGCCAGCTTAGGATTTAGGGTCGTGACAACCCCGCTCCATACAAGCCTGCAAACACAACATATCTAGAGATCCTTACTTCAACCTTGGTCCTTAACCTTAGAACCCAATCTCCAACATCAATAATTCATTACAAGACTCGAATCTCACATCTACCCACTGTATAAGTCTAAACAGGTGGTGCCAAGTCATAACCATAACCCAATATATAATCACATGATATACCCCGTCACTCGAATAGTAACTGATGACCACCATGGTTTCCAAAAACAAATTCGGTACCGGTAGTAAATCTCATATCAAATAAAACCTTGTTCAAAACCTACATAAACTGCCGATGATGAACGAAACACACATAATATCTTAATCACTCATTTGATTAATAAGCCAAGAAGCTCACTCGTCTGACTGGGGCCATTGCCCAAATCCTTAGCGGAAATATGGTATCATTCTTCAAAACATCCTTTATCGCAATACGATAGTACAAATCTCAGGTTTAGAAACCTCAACCCAGCCAATACAAGCAGCCTAACCGACAAGTCTTGCCAAAAATCATATGGAGCCCCACACAACGCGATCTAGTACACCAACAAGAAATAACTCAGACATCACAAATAATTTTAAGAAAGTTAAATAAGAGGGCTACTAAGCAAGTTAAGCAGGCAGGGTAATTTTAACATTTTCCTATGAACTATTTTCGACAAAATGAAAGCAAAAATACATGAAGTAAGCATCAAGAGTTACATTTCATCACATTACTATTGCGGTACCCTATCTCATCACATCAATCCACATAGGTTACCCAACGAGCCATAATGATCGGGCTCACTGATCACATGTGTGTCAACATCAAGTACAATAGAGTGCACAAAATATAACTATGGGAAAACTATTAGGAACAAACAATACTGAGAAGGACAAGCACAACTATGGTGCAATAAGCAAATCAACGTAACGAAGGCCATGTCGACCATAATGCCATGAGGCTAAAACTGAATCATAATATGTGTGCAAAGAATCTTGTAACCTTCACAACCCGTCATAACATAAGAGGGAAACACATAACATAGACCAGGGTGTGAATAGAATCTATTCCCCCGATGATATACCGGTGGTAACATCTGGGTAGGAGCAAGCAAATCCGGTCCGATAAAGAATACATATCCTCATTAGGCTCTCAAATAATTCCGAAACTAGATTCCAATCATTCTCGAACAGGCAAATAACCTTCTACAAGACCATAACAACCTTTCCATAACACATACCATCAATCACCGAATCCTCCACATTCATTCACAAGTCGCAATCAAGGAATAATCTTCGAACGAGAACATCCAGTCTCTGAACCTCTTGTATACCAGGATTTCCATACCCGATCTCAACACCGCTACTCAAATAGATGATGCGTCATTCATACTCCATCATCTTACAGAAAAATAACCACAAGTCAAAACACAATGTACCTTCCAACAGGCGAACTCTCCTCCTCTGGGAACATATAGTGCCAGCAAAACCTTAAACACCCGAAATCGTCTGTGTCTTCAAGAACTCATATCCTTCCTTCCAAAACTAAATTGCAACCTTCATGCAACTTTTCAACCACACATGGTGTGTCGCCTCTAACATGCTAACTCGCGACACTACGAAAGTTCCGTAATAAACTCCGAACCATGTGCAAATTGAACATATCATCAACCGCGAACCTTGCATTTAACTCAATCTAGGAGAACATCACCACACACAATATAACTTCTATACATGTAGTAAACACCAACTCCAGCCATGGTAATAACCATGATGAATTTTTCGGAACTCATTAACACATACTCGAGTAATTAGAACCAATCGTCTCCAACTCAACCGAGTCACGCAGACTACCAACGCGAAAGTAACTCAATCCGATATGACCGCCTTGAAGGAACCTCCTGGGGACCCGAAGCCATTTCTTGCATCTCTCCAACATTGACATGTAGGCCTTTCTTGACAAGGAAATACCGCAGATTCGATTACATTCGTTGCCGATTTCAAGCTTGCCTGTAGACAAATTTCAAATTACTTAAAGGCTACATAAGACTTGGAACTCGCCAGAACCTTCTCTATAACCTCTCACTTTGCTCTGATCTTCAATACACAACTAATATGCATCAAGCAACCCGTGCTTTACCAGCTTATGACTATTCGAAGAAATAACTAAGAAATCCTCGGCCTGGAAACTAATACAACGCATGATCCTACAATTCGATCGTCATTAGCAGACTCCCCCACTTAGCCCGAAGCCATATAACACATCGTCGGCAATCCAAACTCCACATCTTCATGGCATGCCCCGATCCCACGCGACAATTTAGCTAAATATTTCAAAACTTATGCAATACTGGTCATGGAACACTCCGAAGACTCTATCAAGCGCTTGTCTATCATTGCAATAGTCAAACAACATCCCCAAATGCTCTAAAATGATAATATATACACCCCACCGAATGGATACCTCATACGAAACACACGATCCTAACTCATCACGTAGGAGGTGGCCCACCGGCTATACTCAAATTGACGCCTTACCATGAACCCTCCTTAATCACAACAACTAGGCCACCAGCCAGTCTTCCCCAAGTCTGTGCTTACCAACCAAATATAAGAACCCGCCTCGTACCACAAATTAAACGACTGGAAGATTTAACACTGTATCTGCTCCTAAGGCTAGACATCACATCGCGATAATGAAGCATCCATAGCCCTTCTTAATCCGTATGCAGCATCACAGATCGTCGGCGCATAGTGAATACTGAGTGCAGAACATCACATATGAGCGACTGGGAAGAGTCAAAGTCATAGATTTAAAGCTGAAACAAGGTCGCACGTTACGAAAAGAAGAAAGGGAAATTTTCCTAAGTGTCCTGTAGCCTCCCGAAGATAGGTATGGACGTCATCATACCGATCCGTAATACTCTAATAGACACTTGCTCATGACTCGTAGAACCTACGAACCTAGTGCTATGATACCAACTTGTCACGACCCGAAAACCACTAGTCGTGATGACACCTAACTTGACCCGCTAGGTAAGACAACTAACAGTCAATACAATCCAAATGAAATTTATAGGAAACGATGAAGAATTATCTGAACATATACATACTAACCCAATGACTGGTAGTACGAATCATGATCTTCTAAGAATTTAAAATTTACAAAGCTGGTACAAATAAATACACAACCTGTTCGAAAGTTACATAAATAGATTAGCAAAATCTAAAAGCTACCAAGGACAAGTGGCAACTATATTTTGGAATGCACGAACATCTTCAGAGCCATCTCCCGACATCACCAACAACTTCACTCCAAAATATGCACGCAAGGTGCAGAAGTGTAGTATGAGTACAACCGACCCATGTACCCAGTAAGTATCTTGTCTAACCTCGAAGTAGTGACGAGACTTTTTAGTTGAAAGATACTTACTGATAAAACCTGCACCGTAAACTAGCAATAGAACTATACTACGATATAACAAAAAAGAGTACATGAAACAAATATGCAAAGCAATAACTGAGTACTTGAAGAGATCTCAATTTAATATTTTCCAATATCTCGACCAATCTTTTCCTTAGAACGAAAACCAATAACCACGATAGTCACTCCATAATTTCCATAGCGTGAGGAATGTACTCATATATCAAGTAAATTGCACGGCAACACCCTTCGTGCATTTATCTCATCCTCACCAAATATGCATATAACAGTATCAACCAGATGGCAGAAATGCTGATAACAATAATGACAAATTAGGAAATACACAAGTAGCAATAATGAACGAGGATATACATCCGGACCTAACGGAAACATCAAAACTCCAGTCCGAGATCAAATATTAAAAAGTCAAACTTGGTCAACTCTTCAAACTTAAAGCTTAAATCTTGAAGTTCATTCTTCCAAATTAATTCCAAAGAACTTGAATACCAGAACCGACGATCCACACAAGTCATAATACATCGTACGGGGATACTCGTGTCCTCAAACTACCGAGAAAGGCGCAAATGCTCAAAACGACTAGTCGAATCGTTACATAAAGTCCTAAATTATTAGGAATTTCTATATAATTCAAATAAGGAAAGATTTAATAGCTAAAATCCTAGTAGATTTTAAAATACTAAATATTAGGAAGATAATTAAATGACTATTTTATGCAGTGTAAACTCTATTTTTAAAAGGGTAAAAAGGCGAACGACATTTCATTAAAGGCCTTTGAGCTTTTAATAAAATAAATAATAATAATAATAATAACAATATAATATAATATAATATAAATAGATTTAGATAGATGTGTACCAAAAACTAATTTTGTTAAAAAAGAGGACCAATAATTGCAAAATTAAGAAAAAAGAAAAATAAAGAAAAGAAGCTATCCAGGTCTGTGGGATCAGAAAAGCAAGAGCGCCGAGAGGGGAGAGGAAGAGAAGGGAGAGAGAGCAGAAGAGAGGGTTTGGGTGAGGCTCGACGCACAAGTCTTCCCTCCCTAAATTCCTCCATCCACCTCCCCTTAACCGTACTCAATTCTTTAACAATCCAGAAAACCGAATAATTCTCCTCTATTATTTACTTGTAGCTGATGCCTTGTTGCTTACTTTGAAATATTCCCAGAAAATCAAATCTCATCATAAATTATTATGTGTGTGTGTAGATTTGTGTTTTCGCAAAAATAAATATGACTAGTCAAGTGCCTCCAGCGCCCAGGCGCAATAGTTTGGTACAGAAACGAAATATATCAACTGTCAGGAAATCTGTGAATCAATCTGAGAATGGTACTAGCCAGAGCAAGCCCTCTTCTCCACCTCACTCGTAAGCAAGCCTATTCTCTTTTTTCTCTGATTTTTCATAAAATTTTTGTTTATAGTTTAAAGCATATTGTGGAAGTCACACCCTTTTGATAGCGATTACAATATCTTTTGCTTTTTCTCTTTCCAACTTTCTTTGCACAGGTTATAACCTGCAACTTATCCATCAGATTTCTCTTCAGAGGTTTACACGTTGTAGCTGAATCAATCTGAGAATGGAATTTTGGTTTTATAGTTGAAAGCATATTGTGAAAGTCAAACCCTTTTGGTGGGGGGTTACAATTTCTTTTGTCTTTTCTCTTTCGTGCCAATCGAATGTAGAATAGTATATCAAGTTTTATTTGCTTGTCCATTCAAATTAATAATTGTTTTTGGTTATGTAAAGTTGGTTCAGCTATCTCTACGTGAATGGAATGATATGATCTACTTACTAATAGAGCAGTGTCTGCACTTAACGGATGTACCTTTGAACCATAGTAACTGTTTTTGTTTCAAAAACAGAGTAGCGGTGTAGAGTTAGAATGTGAGATGTTGAAGTCAAACTTCTTTCTGCAGGTTAGAAGCTGCAACTTATCCATCAGGTTTCTTTTCAGAGGGTTACGAGCTGTATCTTATCATCAGTGTTTCTGCTCTTTTTTTTTTCAAGGATGAAATTGCTGTTGTGATCTGTTTCCCTTCAATAGTTCATTAAATTGAGCATTTTGGCCTTCTGCAAATGCTTACAGTTATCTCCGGAAGGCACAGGGAGGATTTGTAGAAGATGGAAAAATACTATTCAACTCTATTCCTATTTCCTGTTCCAAAAGTTTAATGCTTGTGGACATATATCTGAGTGATGTCAAGAAAAGGTACAAGAAATTCTGTGATAATTATTCCAGAAATAGGGGGACAGTCTTGGATGGAGGAAGTATGTGAGCAAGATTACTAAATTTATTGAAAGAGGTATTGTTCAGAGTGAAAACTTAGAGCAAGATCAAAGAAAGTTGAGCTACGATCAAGTGTCTCAGATTAAAGGTTTGCCAATGACGATTTTAAGATTTTGCATGGAGAAGGGTTGGATGGTAACACTTTCTGGATTCACAAAAGCTCTATGAAGTCCAGAGTAGATTAGCTGCACATAATTGGATTTTGGAGATTCCACCACTGTTATCCTTAGTTATTTAGAGGTGCAACAATGGGCTGGAAAAACTAGACAAATTCCGCAAGGTGAAAGTCAAGGAGCTAAATAGAATTCACTTCATGTTTGAGTTCCCTTCTAGAAAAGTTGAGAGAATTAAAATGGGGAGTTGGGTTGTTAGCAGCAAGGAGTGTTGTCCTTAACAAACTTCAAAGAAGGGGGTTTTCAATATGCAATAGGTGTTTCCTTCTAGCAGTTCCCTGGACAGTAGCAGTCATGTAATTTTGCATTGTTGCTATACCTGGCAGATCTGGTCTCTATTTGTAAACTATCTCGTGTTGGCTTCTATGATCATCGGCCATAGAAATAGAGATGATACGTTACTACTTACCAATTTGAAGTGCAGATTGTGCGCTTCGTCTCCCTTAGTTAGTGCTTTAATGTAGGCGTCAAGGTTCTAGCTGTGTGCATCTTCACCGATGTGGTGTCCTTAAGAGCGTCGCACCAGACAATAAAAAGTTGACAAAGTGATACATTAATAGTCAAGAAAATGCCATCACTGGATTTTTAGTGATTAAGAATAAAAAGTTAGATATTTAGTATAAGAAAACTAACCAGTAACAACCTAAAACTACACCTTTTCATCTAAATCAGAAAGATATGTGGCCTTTCAACTTGATTGACATGATATTAACTGCATATATATAGTTCTTAAAACGGTAGAGTACTGCATATATATAGCTTAATTATAGTATTTCCATGCTTAAGTCTAAATAATTATTGTTTGTGCTCGTAGTTACATTTTCTTGCATTATATTTCTTATTTTTTTAATCTTTTCTTCATTGGTGCTCTTCTTCGCTAAAGCCCACGCTTTAATCGTGCTTTGCGCTTAAAGTAGCTACACACTTTGGTGCTCTTTTTCGCTTTTTGCTTTTGAGTACTCTGGTTTGGAGTAAATTGGTTAATCCCATTGGACGTGAGGAAGCTAATAATGTATTGGGAAGAGCAGAAGGTTGACACTGGGTGCAAAAGGATTTGGAAGACTATTCCCTCGTGCATCATTTGAACATAACTCTGTGGATCAAAAGAAACGGTAGATGCTTTGAAGGAAGGACAGACTATATTCCTTTTGTAAAGCTTAAATGTTTACAAAATCAATATCTTTTGGAGTACGAGCAGCAATTTTAGATAGCATGCTAGAGTTTTAGGATTTTTTGGACTTTCTGAGTCAATAGGGAAACAGTTCCAATCTTTTGTACTTTCTCTAGTACCTTCTTGGTACTGATTTAATAATAATTTTTTTCCTGGTAAAAAAAAAATATTACCTTTACCTTTCAGAAAAAAAGTTTCATCAAATTTGAAAGAACTCTTTTTGTAACAAGACAGTTGTTTGGCTTGTCTGTAGGAGGGAATGGTATAATTAACATAACATTAGAGTGTTTCTGCACTTTTATTGTAATGTTTATGCATGCGGTGGATGTTTTTTATGCATCTAGATGCTGAGATGTGTGCGTTTAGGTCTGTTGCTGGGGAGAGAACAGTGAAAAAACTGAGGTTATCGAAGGCACTAACTATTCCGGAGGGTACCACCGTGTCTGAGGCATGTCGGCGGATGGCAGCGAGACGAGTTGATGCTGTTCTGCTAACTGACGCAAATGCCCTACTCTCTGGCATAGTAACTGACAAGGTCTTCTGAAAATGATCATTTTCTTGCTCTCTTATTTTATTTTCTTATTTTGTGTTTTTGCTTTTGTGTATTCTAATGTTAGGTTTACTGCTTTTTAAAAATGATTTAATTCTAGGGTTTATGCATCTCTGAAGAATTTAATGCTAAAATGGTTGGTTCAGGAAGAAAGAAAATTTCCATTCTATATATTAGGGAGTGTTGTATAATTAACTTTTAATGAACTTGGTAGTGTTCAATGAGACCATAAATAGATAAGTAGACCAGGGAGGTTGTTATTGTTGTTTTTTCATTTTTTATTTATGTAGTAATATTTTCTTTTAGACATGCTTATAGGTGGAGGGCCTTTACCGAAATGCTATTCCTCCCTTATCTATGAGTAGGCTTGGGAGTTGTTAGGCTTTAAAAATGGAGGGAGGTGACAACTCATAGGTGGTACCTATATGAAAGTAAAGCTAAAGACACTTACTGCCGCACCCGAAATTAGTTGTTTCTGGCTTATGTTGTTATTATTTTTAAAATTCGGGTTTCTGTGTGTAGGATATTGCAACTAGGGTTATAGCTGAGGAGTTGAGGCCTGAGCAGACAATTATCTCGAAGGTCATGACCAGGAACCCCATTTTTGTGACGGCAGATTCATTGGCTATTGAAGCCCTTCAGAAGATGGTGCAAGGTGTCTTTCTTAACATTTTATACTCTGATTTCTATCTCGCCATTAAGAAAGAAAAGGAATCAACAACAACTTTTCATACATCTTGGACTAATTTCATCAATGAATCATTCCAGAACTAATTTAGTGAGACTAGTATTGGCTTTTCTATGGGAGGCCATTCCTGTGACTAACATGAAAATTGTGAAGTTGCGGTTGGGACTGGCGCATGATGGGGCATATAGCTTAAATTTACGAAAGTTCAAAGCTGCTTGGTAGCAGTAAACTTTTGTGTTGCAATGTAGGAGATAGAATGCCTAGTCACGTTATTTGCCATTTGGACACATGATGGAGAAATGTCACACTTTTAATTATTAACACTACTATTAAGGTGATGGAAATTGTAACTATAGCAATTGATTATGTTTCTTTTTCTAGGGTGAACAAAAAGCCCATGTTATCCCCTTAGTGGACTTCTTTTGTACTTGAGATACACGTTGAGCTGGTGTTAATAGAACTGTTAGATCCTACATTCAATGTTTAGTTGCAATCTCCACCTTGAGTAATCTGATACAACAACAACATACCTAGTGAAATCCCACACGTTGGTTCTGGGGAGGGTGTGGTGTACGCAAACCTTACCCCTACCTTGTAGAGGTAGAGAGGCTATTTCCGATAGACCCTCGGCTCAGTAAAAGCATTTTCAAAACCAGTTTGAGAAAACCACGAGTAAAAAGTAATCTGAAGATATCTGATAAGAGACATATTTCTTTATTCTTATTTTGTTTTTGTCTTGTTTTGCTCGTTTCAACAGGTAAATTTCGCCATCTTCCTGTTGTGGAAAATGGTGAAGTTATAGCAATACTCGATATTACAAAATGCCTTTATGATGCAATTTCAAGGATGGAGAAAGCTGCAGAACAGGGAAGTGCAATTGCTGCAGCTGTTGAAGGAGTTGAGCGGCAGTGGGGAAATAACTTCTCGGGTTAGTTGTGCTCCAAGCGACAATAGTGCTTCGTGGAAGTGCTAGTTGCTGCAATCATGTACCAAAAGTTAATTATATGCATTGTCTCTTAGAAAAGCTCTGATTTCTGTATGTACAGCAATAATCTTTTTCATGCTTTCTTTTTATAGTGTGGTCCATTTTTCTTTTGACGTCTGTCAAAGAACAACCCTTCACAAGAAAAATCAACTCAAAGCTGATAATATTCTGTTTTACAACTTTAGAATCGGTAATTATTGATGCTGCTAATATTAAATTTAAACTCTGTTGTCTTGGCCCACAAAAAAAAAAAAACCCGAAAAGGGAAAAGGAAAAGACAACATGAAGTAGCTCCAACTTTATCATTGAAGGAAAAAAAACATGAAGTAGTTGTAGCCTGCAAGTTGGACACCCCTTAAAGGGGGGTGCTATGTCTTGGGGGAACAAGTCTGATATTTCATAGAAAGCTTATGAATAAGGGTGCACTCGAACAAAAGCACATTCTTGTAGCATGAACTGACACCACCTTCTTCCTCTCCCCAGTTTTCCCCTGTGATGTGCCAGCTCTGGCCAGACTCAGAAGTTGCATTATTGACTATTGGTGGTCATGGATGTGTTATTAGGCATCACTCTTGAGAGGCTTAGCTGAAAATTCTAACAGCAACTGGAGGAAAGCAAGGTTCGGGAGCATATCATACAGATTAGGATTAACAAGCTATCTTACACCCCTCCCATCCGACAACAACAACAACAACAACATACCAAGTATAGTCCCACAAGTAGGGTCTGGGGAAGGTAGTGTGTACGAAGACCTTACCCCTACCTGGCAAGGTAGAGAGGCGGTTTTTTATAGACTCTCGGCTCAAGAAAAGGTGAAAATAGAGAAAAGGGAAGAAGACGAAGAAGAAAGAGGAAGAAGAAAGAAAGAAGAGGGAGACAAAGGATGATAAGGAAAAGGAGAAGAAGACAACAAGTAAAAGATAAAGTAGCATCAAATAGTGACAAACAAGAAAATACGATACACGAAGCGAACGAAACAATAGGCACATACTAGAGGTCAAAGAATACGAAAAAAACTAGAGCACTACTAATACTACTAGAAAAGAACGGGGAACGATTGACTACCTACTAGCCTTCTACCCTAATCCTCGATCTTCACACCCTTCTATTCTAGGTCATGTTCTCAGTGAGCTGAAGTAGCGTCATGTACTGCCTAATCACCTCTCCCCATTACTTGGCCTACTTCTACCACTTCTCAGCCCCGCCATGGCCAACCTCTGCACGTGCCCGAACCACCTCAGCCTCAACTCCCGCATCTTGTCCTCCACGGGAGCCACTCCCACTTTATCCTGAATAACTTCGTTCCTAATCTTATCTCTTCTGGTATGCCCACACATCCATCTCATCATTTTCATTTTTGCTACTTTCATCCTATGAACATGGGAGTTCTTGACTGGACAACACTCAGCCCCATACAACATAGTAGGTCTAACCACCATTCTGTAGAACTTACCCTTAAGTATTGGTGGCACCTTCTTATCACACAAAACACCAGATGCGAGCCTCCGTTTCATCCACCCTGCACCAATACGGTGGGATACCTCATCATCAATCTCCTCGTTACCTTGGATTATAGACCCGATATACTTGAAACTACCGCTCTCGGGATGACTTGGGTATCAAGCTTCACATCCACGTCCGCTTCATGAGTCTTGTCACTGCACTTACACTCCAAGTATTCCGTTTTGGTCCTGCTCAACTTGAAACCTTTAGACTCTAGGGTCTGGCTCCAAACCTCCAGCCTCACGTTAACCCCGCCTGTCGTCTCATCAATTAGCACTATGTCATTGGCATATAACATGCACCATGGCATCTCTCATTGAATATGCCGCGTCAGCACATCCATTGCCATAGCAAATAGGAACGGGCTTAAGAGCCGATACATGGTGCAACCTCATCACTACTGGAAAGTGATCCGAGTCACCTCCGATTGTCCTAACTCGAGTCTTAGCACCATCATATATGTCGTTGATCACGTTAGTCTATGCTACCGGAACGCCGCTAACCTCCAAACATCTCCACAGAACCTCCTCAGGACTTTATCATATGCCTTTTCTAGGTCTATAAACACCATATGTAAGTTCTTTCTCTCCCTATACTGCTATACCAATTTCCTCACAAGATGAATGACTTCCGTAGTCAATCGCCTCGGCATGAATCCAAACTGATTTTCGGAAAGAGACACTCCTCCTCACCCTGACTTCCACCACCCTCTCCAAACTTCCATAATATGACTCAGCAGCTTGATATCCCTATAGTTATTAGAGTTTTGGATATCACCCTTGTTTGTGTACAACGGAATTATCGTACTCCACCTCCATTCTTCGGGCATCTTCTTTGTCTTAAAGATAACATTAAACAACCCAGTAACCTACTCACGCCTGCACAACTTGCACTCTTCCAGAATTCTACCGGGATCTCGTCTGGCCCAGTCGCTCTACCCCTACTCATCTTACGCATTGCTCCCATAACCTCTTCGACCTTAATACGCCTACAATAGCCAAAATCACGCCGACTCTAGGAGTGCTCCAACTCACCCAGCACAATGCTTCTGTCCCCCTCCTCGTTCAACAGTTTGTGAAAGTATGTCTGCCATGTCGTCCTCGTCTTTGATGCACTTCACTTGGTCCAAGTCACGAGCCTTCCTCTCCCTCACTTTGGCTAACTTGTACAACTTCTTGTCCCCACCTTTGCTCCCAAGTTCCGCATACATACGTCCAAAGGCAGCAGTCTTAGCCACCGTAATCGCTAACCTTATTTGCCTTTTTATAACATTCCCAATTCGTCCTCTTTTCCTCCTCGTTTGTGCTCTCCACTAGTTTCAAATAAGCCGCTTTCTTGACTTCAACTTTACCTTGGACCTCCGCATTCCACCACTTGTCCCCTATACGTCCCCCAGGGTATTCCTTCCTAACCCCTAAAACCTCTCTCACAACTTCCTTAATGTAGTTCGCTGTCATAACCCACATCGCAGTCGCGTCCCCACTACTCTTTCAGGCCCCCAGAGCCCACAACCTCCCCACAACTTTTGGGCTTTGTCCTTAGTTAAGTTTCCCCACTTGATTCTAGGTTGACTGCACACTGCTCTCTTCTTTTTATTTCTCTTGATCCCCATATCCATTACCAGGAGCCTATGTTGGGTCGTGAGACACCCACTCGGGATGACCTTGCATTCAGTGCAAAGACCTTTATCACATTTCTTGCAGAGAAGATAATCTATTTGAGTCCTGGCCACCGTACTCCGGAAAGTGACCAGGTGCTCCTCCCTCTTTGGAAAACTCGAGTTAGCTTCCACCAAATCAAAAGCTCTAGCGAAATCCAATAGCGAAGTACCTCCCTCGTTCCTATCTCCAAATCCGAACCCTCTATGCACATTGTTATAACCCCAGCATTAGCCCCGATCTGGCATCGATATCCCCTCCAATGAAAAGTTTCTCAGTGCGCGGAATACTACGCACCACCTCATCCAAGTCCTCCCAGAATTGCCTCTTGACCTCCTCGCCCAAGCCTACTTGAGGAGCATACGCACTAATCGCATTTGAATTAAACCCCCCAACCACAAGCTTAACAGCCATCACCCTATCGCTTACCCTCCTATTCTCGAGCACTAGCTCCCTAAGATCTCTGTCAACTACGATACCTACCCCATTCTTGCCCCAGCACCTCCAGAGTTCCACAGTTTATACCCGTCAACTCACGTGACTGAGTACCCTTCCACCTGGTCTCCTGGACACATGCTATGTTCCTTCTCCGAAAAATCCTACCCACTTCTATAGTCTTACCCGTCAACGTCCCTATGTTCCAAGACCCAACTCTCAACCTAGAAGCTTCCTTGTCCCCCTTCCCACCCTTGCCCCCACCTCCCGCCCCACTCGAGGACATGACCTTACTCTCACATCGTTAAACCACAACCACTATAGACTAAGGGCTACTACTTAATCACTACCACTCAACCAACAGAGAGCTAGAGGAAAATATGCTAAGAATATGAAAACTTAACAAGTTAAAGGTATCAAGAATAAGTACAAAAACTCTTATTAGGCCTCCTTGTAATTATGGGTGACTTCACGACTTTTGTGTAGTCTTTTATTTATATATAAATATGTTACGTCTTCAAAAAAAAAAAAAAAAAGAACGTACAAAAACTTAAGCACGTATCAGCATAATTAATCTACCTGAAGAGATAGATGTAACAGGCAAGGTTGAATTGAATACAAGGCACTACCAATAAAGTAGATGTGCTAAGAATATGAAAATTTAACATGTTAAAGGTGTCAAGAACAAGTACAAAAACAAGAACAAAATCTCAAGCACGCACTAGCACAAATAATCTACCTAAAGAGACAGACGTAAGAGACAGGGTTGAATTTAGTACAAGGCACTACCAATAGGTGCTGTACTTGAGGGACAAGATTCTATTACTAATTACCTGCAAGAAATTAGCAGTTACTTGCACATATGTGAGGCTACAGTGTATCTCTATTCAGATTTATTATTTATTGCAGGAGAGTTGCCAAGTATAGCAAGGGATACTTGAGAGAGTGCAATTCAGGAACACCTAGTATTTTTTAACTTTCTTTTTTCAATTTTAACCTTTTTCATTATTAGAGTGCGCTAGAGATAGCCATTACATTGAACCACTATTTGGTAGAGAGTTTTGATTGATACATCAGTCTTAAATTCGGGTCTTCAACCAAATGCTATAATATCGATGTTTGTGATATGCTTTTTGTGGATTTGTTTGGCCTTACAAAGACCATTACTTATGAATGGAATAGAGAGCGTGTGTGTGTGACTTTGAAACAAAGTTGATGAGTGTTTGTAGATATGTATCCAAGTTTGCTTAGCTACCATGTACTAGTGATATAAGCTGTCTACACTTGATGCTTGATCAGTTTGCATTCCTCTCAATTTGTTTCTTGCAGCAGATTGTTCCTGATTACTTTTTAAGCTCTAATAAACTTATACGTCTCGGGTTATGGTTAACCGTCTTATGGTTTCTGCACTCTGTTTCAGCTCCATCTGCTTTCATAGAAACATTGAGGGAGCGGATGTTCAAGCCCTCTTTGTCAGCCATTGTTTCTGAAAATACTAAGTAGAACTAACTTCCCTACTCATCTTAAATTTGAGTAGAGTGTGTTAAATTGACTTTGAGTACCTGAATTAGAACCTTGTTATGTCATCAGGGTGGCAATAGTATGCCCCTCAGATCCTGTGTATGTTGCTGCTAAGAAGATGCGAGAATTACGGGTCAACTCAGCTATAATTTCAGTTGGAAACAAAATTCAGGGGATATTGACGTATTTACTTTTTCCTCAACAAGCTTCAATTCTATGTACATTTACTAATGTTATTATCTTCTCATGCCCAAGCATTGACAATTATGTAGTGCATAGCTAATAGATGTCTGCTGGTATTGTGATGCAGCTCAAAAGATATTCTTATGCGTGTTGTAGCACAAAATCTATCCCCTGAGCTGACACTTGTGGAAAAGGTTTTGTTTTCTCCTTATTTCTAGCCGTCTAATGAGAGTTCTAATATTTTTTGTTACTTCATTGTTTTTAAAAGCAAAAAGTGCCAAAATCCATGAGCCTTAAAACGAAGAACGAGAAGTGAAGCACAGACTTGTTACCAAAAGCAAAATACTGCTGAATGTAGTAGATTCAGTACTTATAATAATCAAAGTGCAATTACAATTACTAATCTTAGTATCTAAATAATGAAATCAACAGGACCATCAAAAGACAACTTCAATCAGAAAAATGAAATTTTCATTTCCAATTAATCACCTCTGAAAATGATTAATTTGTTTGATCTTGCCAATTTCACTTGATTGGGGAAGGTTGTATTGTGGCAGGGATCTGAAACATAAGGATCATGGTGAATTGCAGTTATGTCTCTTAGGTAAAGATGGGAGGGACAAGTCCCTAACTATTTTATAATTGTTAAAGCACCATAGGATGTATTTCGTTGTTAAATAGGTGACCTGATAGTTGAAGAAGTAACATGAGGTTATTTGGTACTTATGTATATGGCTTGTTGGTGCATATTTTGAACATTAAGAGGATGCTGGATCTGAATTTGACATATAATTCATTAATTAACACCAAACATCCTTCTCATGGAAGTTCTGAGGTGCTCATTCAGATTCATTACTGGCGAGCTGAATTTGTTTTTGGAAGTTTCCTCATTGCTCCATCTACATGGTCTTCATTGCTGGACTTTTTGAACAACTTATTTTCTTCTTTTACTTTTTTGACGTAATTAATATGTCCTTTTATTCAAAACCCCAATTGTTGCATCCCTTCTCTCCTATTTCACAGCTCGGAACACACCCTTCTTATAGAGATAAACGCTATTTAAACAACTTTTTAAACCGAAATGGCTCGGAGAAGAAAGGTTAGTTTTGGTCTACTCACCGAAATTGATAATATTTGAGATTATGCTGGGATCGCAAATGATCCTGTGTTTGCTCACTCTTTAGCCCCTATGTCTCTTGTCCAAGGAGAAAGAGTTTTGACTAAGATTTAGTCATATTTATAGGTAATGACACCAAGCCCTGAATGCGCAACATTAGAGACAACAATACTTGAGGCTCTGCATATAATGCATGATGGGAAGTTTCTGCACCTTCCTGTTCTAGATAGAGGTGAGCTTTTGCTTTTTGACATTCTGATTTTAATAGTGAAAAGTGGTTTCCACTATCAAGTTTAATATATATTTTTGCAGATGGATGTGCCGTCGCTTGCATAGACGTATTGCAGATAACTCATGCAGCTATATCTATGGTAAACTTCCAATTGTTTCGTATGTTATATGTCTGGGAAGTGGTGACATATGAAATCCTTGTTTGAACTAGATGGAAGATAGGAAATGATTCTAGTCATGATATGGGCCTCTTTTGCATGTATCATTTTGTACTATGCTGCTTTGATACGGATGTGCGCAGGGGAACAGATCTAGAAGTCGGATTTGTCATCATCTAAATTAAATCTTAGGTTCGCGGATACGGTTAGGAGTATGGGTAAGGGTGTCAAGATATACTAGACAAATGTATATTACGACATTTACAAGTATATTTTTTGCCAATTGATTGAAATTATTAAATTAAAGCTACTATGATTAAATTCTTTCTAGTGCTTCATTGTGAACATATATAGACGCAAACTCAAAATTAAACCAAATATCCGATCAACCTATACTCGGCCACAGTCGTACAAAAGCACCCAATTTAGGTTGATTAAATTTAGTGCGGATCTGACACCCACACCCGTGTCAGGACGATACGATTCCCGCAAGGATTTTGATTAATCTAAGCAACATAGATTTTTGCATTGATCAATTTTTTAAGACTTAAATAATAAAAAGGGGTGTACGTGCAAAGCCTATTTCCTTGGTGAATTGTCACTCTCTGTTTTTTGTGGTGTTATTGTTATTTTTTGAATAACCGAGAAATCCCTCTGGGCTGACCCTTAGGATCGACCGCAACCTTCGAAACTTGGGGTAATGGGCCTACCCGTCTACCCTTCTTCACTTAAATACCATGCTTTATTCACATGGCGAAGGCCTCGAACCTATGACCTAAGTCACAAGTCCCTCAACCTTTGCTACTTGGACTAAGCCTTGCAGGCCACTCTTTGCTTTATTTTATCAACGAGTAACCAAACACGGCTTCAACCTGTTTGTTTATTTCTTCGTGAGTTGTCTAAGTGATACCTTAACATTATCAGCACCAGTTAAGTTAGTTAAAACAGAGAAGCCCTATTTAAGCAGCGAGTTTGATATAGCAATACCTTCAAACACATTTGAAAGACTGCTTCAGGAAGTGGCTATTCCCCTGAGACCAATTGTTTCAGGTTTAATATGGTGGGCATGCAGAGGTATGCAATTGTATTGATGTTCTATATTAGCGATTTAGCGTGTTTCATTGGTTGCTGATCCTAGAAGTTCTAATTTTGTAAAACCTATCGTGGTTATATAGGTTATATTTTCTGCATTAGGCTCCTATTCTAGAATGTATCAACTCTATGGAGGGCTGTATTTTGAAGTGGGAGAAGGCACACTTGCTGTATTTTTTTTCAATGTTTCTAAATATATGGTTGTTGTTTCTGAAAAACGAGTTAATCAGAGTCCAGATTTACATGAAAATTGGTCAAACCGTCAAATAAAGCCTCAGTAAGTGAATTAGGACTTGCATCTATTGAGGACATAATGTACAATAGTTTTTTGAGGAAGGAGTGCAATATCGAGCATGTTGTCTTAAATTTGCTGTTTCCCTAAGGTGGAGAGCAGCTCTGGTGCTGTCAATGAAGTGGCCAATACTGTGATGCAGAAGTTTTGGGATTCGGCACTTAACCTGGAGCCACCAGACGATTATGATACACTCAGGTACTTTTGCTTCCTACATGGTGTTGCTTTCATGACTGTGGGCATATAAAAACTAACAGTGCATGCTTTATTCTTTTGCTTATCATACAGTGAGATATCTATGTCTCAATTGATGATGTCAGAAGGGACAGAAGCTGGAAAATCTGGATATCCATCTTTGGGTCTTGGAAATACATTTGCTTTTAAATTTGAGGACCTTAAAGGTCGTGTCCACAGATTTAGTTTTGGTGAGTGCTGTATAGACTTCATTACATTGTGCACTAGAAACGTTAGTCAACATTTTGTAGAGGAAGGCTGTATCGTTGAACTTAATTGATTTTCCTTCACAAGTAGATATACTCCTTGATTTTCAGTTTGTCTTACATTTCTTTTTAGTTTGTTTAAAAAAGAATACCTCATTTTTATATTTAGTACTCTTAAATTCCAACATACCCATTTTTGTTGTGAACAATTGCTTTTTGCAATAGATAATGCTTTCACTTTTATAAAGCTGAGTTGCTTTGGAACTCGTTTAAATATCTTCCAGCAACTGCATTTAATACTCCCTCCGTTCCAATTTGTATGACATTGACTCGGCACGAACAAAAAAAAAGAAAACTTTTGAAACTTGTGGTCTTAAATATGTATGTTTGTGTGCCTATAAGACTTTGAAACTTGTGATCGTAAACATGCCATCACAATTTGTGTAGTTATAAAAGCTTCTCATTAAGGGTTGAGAAGTTTAAAGTTGAATAAGCAAATAATACCACACAAATTGGAATGAAGGGATCAATATTTGAAGTTCCCGTTTTATCATGAGTATCATATCCCTTTCCATTGGAGAATGTAGTCTGTGCTTCATTGCAGGAGTCTAAAAGGAGAATTTCTTATCAATGTTTTGATGAAGTTCGTATTAAAAGCATGAGGAGTCTGACTAAGCATTGAAGTGCAGGCTGAAGAAACTGGAACTTCAATTAAACGTAAAGGGCTGTAATTTTTGGTTTAATAAGACACAAGTTTCCATGAATATAAATAAAATAAGTGTCTGATGGGAGAAAAGGTTTTATGTTGGTAGTGTTGCATTTTTTAAAAGCTTCTAAAAAGCTAATATTAGCAACTTGAAAACCTAAAACGAGTTTCACCCTATGATATTGACTGGAATCCTGCCATTGAGTAATCTTCTCTTGTTTAGGGTTGTGCTTTTACAACTACACTGCAGGATTCAAGGTGGCTTAATGAGGTCGATTGTTTTCTAAAATTTTAACTTTCCAGTAAAGTAAATTTAGTTATAAGAAGCAAAACCAAAGCTTTTACTGCATAGGAATTTCCCCTACAGTCTTTAGAGGTTCTATTCACGCACTAATTTAACTTGATCTTAGAGCATGCATCTGACCCTCCGCTTTTTCTTTCTCAGGCTCAGAGAATTTAGTGGAGCTTGTTACTGTGGTTATGCAAAGGTTAGGTGCAGTAGATGAACAAAATCGTCCTCAACTTTTGGTAGGTGTAAATGAAAATCTTTTTTCCACCTTGATGAATTTACCTTCTGCTCTTCATGTGGTAAATGAGGAGATGAAGATGGTATGCACTTTTTTCTATTCTTATTGCAGTATGAAGATGATGAAGGCGATAAAGTTCTGCTAACAACTGATAGTGATCTTGTTGGTGCAGTTAACCACGCCAGATCAGTGGGACTAAAGGTATGGAGATGCACCTTGTTATGTCGAATACATAGACAGCCCCCTAAAGTTGGCGCTAATTTTTATTTGGACACCTCTACTGACCCTTGTTCCTAGTAGACTCTCCAACACTCACCAAAATGTACCTATTAAACATAAAGCGCTGACATGGCATAAAGAGTGATTCTCACTACATTTAGGCGCGTGAGTGTTTACATTTTGCTTACATTGCTAAAAACTTACCAATTTCTCCCCGCTCTAACACATCTTGTTCATCTGTCTTCCTTCTCCTTTCTCCTTTCTATCTCCATCTTCCATTTTGGTCACCATCCTACTAATTTTTTTCTTATTTATTAATCTTCATCGTGTTTTTAAAATAAAACAAATTCCATCAGTTTTTCTCCGCCAAAATTTCTAATTCTGCACACCCCATTATGAATATCCCCTTTCTGGTGATTTTTCTGATGATGCTCGTTTGCATACATCAGATTCTGGTTTGTTGCAGAGTTCTCTTTCTGCTCCTCATAAGAAGGAAATCGACAACCACAAAGACTATCATGATCCTAAAAATATAAATCACCGTATAAATCATCACAACAGTGAAAGAACAAGAAAGAAACAACATAGTAATCTGGAGGAACGGGAACCAAAGAATGCACACGTTAGCTTTTTGCACCCAAGAATGAAAAGGGAAATGGATCTGCTATATATGCAGTAAACATATATTATACAAGATTGTTCTGTTCAGATGTTCTAGTATGGAGTAAAATACTCTGCCAAATACACCCAGCGCCTTACTAGAACTTCTACTGCCTGTTCTGTTTCTGTTTCTACTTTGCGGCAGCTTTGAAGAGGAAGAGGTCGGCAAGATTTGATATTCCGATCTCTAACGTCTTTGTGGTACTAGGCTCGTAGGTGTTATGTTTATTTCAACAGAAGATGGATGAAGAAGAAAACAAAAGCCCAAAAAAAATAGAGAAGAAAAAGAACGATGAAAACGACGAACGGAGGGTGGATGCCCCTCCGTTCGTCGAGAGGATTATCAGAAAAGAAATTTTTTACTTTATGGCTAAAACGCCTTTTGTCTTTCTTTTTCAAATCTATTTGTTTGCTTTTATTATTTTACACTTGGCGTCCATTAATTGGTTCATTTTTTCATGTCAGCAGAGTAAAAATATTGCCCTACTTTTTTAACAAAGAATGTGGCTCAGGTGTTCAATAGGTACACTGTAGTATGTTGGAATGTCTAATAGGTACAAGTTCAAGGTTCAGTTGAGGTGTCCAAATGAAAATAAGTGCCAATTTTAGGGGGCTATCTATGTTTGGCCTATGTTTTTCCTATTGCATCGGCTTCCATTAAGTTATAGTTGTCAAAATTGCAGGAGATCCTGTGTCACGAGCAACTGCTTCCCCTTGTTAATGAAGTTTTAATCATATTCCAGAGAGAACTTTGTGAATAGTTGGATTGGGCAGAGAAATGAATTGTCATGTGAATAATTTTAATACCAACTCGATGTTTAACAAGTGTTTTGATTTTCTCTGAAATTTTTTGTTTCCCTTTAAGCATCAAAACTCTGATGATGATGACCAAAATTCCGTCAGGCATCTATTTCTGTCAGTGGATGTATACAGGCTTTGTGGACAGTTTGGTCATAGCATTCTTATTTTCATGACTGCTACATTTCTTTTGCAGGCCTTAAGATTGCATCTAGACTACTCTGATGTAAACCAAGAAAAATCAGCGCCAGAATTGAGTACTACATCTGTTGAGAAAGATGGATGGGGTTCACTGCACATGGGGATTTTTGCCGGCGCTGTTGTGCTAACAAGTGTTGGTGTATATGCCTACTTGAAGCGCACCAATACATGGTAAGCCAATTTTTAAGGATTCTATTCTGCTGGAAAAGCTATAGATCATGCAGAGTGGTGTGTGAAGTTCCGAAATCTTGCTGTCGGCTTTATGAACACTTTTACTATTAGTAGAGAAGGGCAGTGTTTGAAGTGATCCAAACATGTTGATATAAGAGTAGCTACAAAGAATGCTCTCCTCCTGCTCCTAATGCCAACTGGTTGAGAAGAAGGGAAAAAAGGAGGAAAAAAAGAAAAGAGAGGAGAATTCGTCAGTCTTGAGTTGCAGCAACATTATTCTCGTACACGTGTTATTTATGGTCAATTACTGCTGTAAATTGGAGTTTTTCCTTGTAAAATCAGTGAATTTAGGTCTTTTTAGTATTATGGAGTCAATAAGTTCATCCAAAGTTTGAGGGGATGCCTCATAACTCGAATACAGTAAATCATTTAATAGCATGCGTCTTGGTGCTAATCTTCTTTATTTAACACTAGTATTTTTTAATTTTGTAAACAAGAATTTGCAGTGTTGGAATGCTGGACGAAGCTTCACTTTGGTAAGGTTTTAAAGGTATATAACATATTGAACACCCTTTGTCGAGGATTTTTTTTACTTCTTTCAAGTTTGAAGAACCCTTGAAAAAATTCCTTGCTTCGTCACTGGTTGGAATCCAGACCGTAGAAGTTGGTCTCGAGGAAAAAGCTATAGTGAAATGACTAGTATCATAGAGCAGATGAAGCATTTCAGCGACAGGTATGACGAAATCCATGACAGATGAACTGCAAAAGACAGAATCTAGTCGGGTAGATTGTAGTCTTGGTCCTTTGATTAAAAGGGACGTCTGCCCGCTCAGGCTTCGCTGACTTATCGCGTGGTAAAAAAAAGAAAGTACGAAAGAATAGTATACGGAGAACACCGCAGAAAGATTCTAAATATGAGAAGTCCCCCTTGGATTCGAGAAGAAGGAAACGAAGAACGGGAACGAAACAAAATAAAGCGTTTCTAGCTCTAGCTCTAGTTTCGGATAAGCTTCTCCCAATTATGTTTGGTAAATCTTTAAACTAGAAAATGATCCACTAGTTGATAATCCTCTTTTAGGATTAAGGTTAATTATAAGTTAATGATGAAGAAATTTTATTTATAAAAAAGAGCTCATCCATTCTCAACGGCTATTAGTTTTTAAAAGTGGAGCTTGCTATTCTTTTTCTTTCTTGTCATAAGCTCAAATATCGATTTCTCTAGTATTTTTTCCCCAAATTTTACACTGTAATTTCCTTCCTTGACAAGCGTGGAGTAGAAATGGAAAACAATCCACCATTGTATAAATGTCAATCACGAAAACTGTTATTATGCTAACATGTATCAGTCCTTTGAGAGCATGTTTGGAATGTCACGTAGGAATTAATTTTATGTGTAATTGGGTGTAATAGCAAAGTTTGCATATTTATTTGGTCAAGTAATTACTTTATCAACATAGAATTGATATGATTAAAGGGGTGTAACTACGTTGTCCAATTCTCAATAGAGAGTTGCGAACTGGTGGTTATTACATCGTGCAATAACATGCTAATGTAATTATAATTTTCTTTTTCTTCAAATATTTTCCTTAGTCGAATATCTATTGGAAACAGTCTCTCTACCTTTACAAGGTTGAGGTAAGATTACGTACACACTACCCTCCCTTGACCCCACTTGTGGGATCACACTAGGTGTTTTTTTTTCCTTCAACTATATTAAGTACTACTCCCACCGGTCCACAATAAGTAACCAATTTGCTTTGGGCACACCCATTAAGGAAATACAAAATTCTAGACAAATATAGTTAGTGTGACTAAACTGTCCTTAATTAAATATTGCATCATAGTTAGTGTGAGGAGTGAAAGATTTTTTAGGGATACGTACACAAGGGTAATTTTGAAAAAAAAACTAAATTTTTTCTTGATTATATAAATGGACACTTATTTTGGACCAAAATAAAAAAGCAAATTGGTCACTTATTGTGGACCGGAGAGAGTACTATTTTTACACCATTTCTCTTATTTTCCTTTTCCAACATATTGCAACTTCACATAGTTTGCTTCTTTCTTTTTATTTCTCTTAGTTGTTAAAAACAATTACTAGCTTTATTTTTAGTCATTAACATAAATAATTATTAAGAAAAAATATCTTCTAAACTCATACCTATCTTTTTTGTTATTTAAAAGTACAATAAATCATAAATTTAACATTTTATTCATATGAGTTGGTATAATTTAATTGATATTGAAGATTTTATTAATTATCTTAAATTAAGATATCAATTATTTGAAATCGAGATATCGATGATTATTTATGATATTAGTTACCGACTTATGATTTTTTAGTACTTTTACTTTTGTATTAAAAGTATGTAGTTTAAATACCTAGTTATAAATAACATCTAATATATCTTATATATACATGCATTTTTCACACATTAAAATTTATTTAATTTGTAATTTACTAGTTTTATTTTCTAACCCTTAGTATAAATATTTGTTATAAAAAATACTTTCAAAGACTATATCTAACTTTCTTATATTTACGTGAGTTGGTAAAAAAATATTAAATTCGTTGTTTAAGTTTTTACTAATTAATTTAAGTAATAGTATTATTTCTTTGTATAATTCCAATTATTTTTATGATATTATTTACCAAATTATAATTAATATATTTGACAAAAAAAATATTTAAATACTTCATAAGAAATTATGATTTGATATTTATCATTTACGAATCTATTTTTTATACAGAAAAATTTCGTCACATTGTAATTATATTTTTGGTAAACAAACATGTCATTATAATTATTAAATTGTATAATTACAAGGTGTGCCGTAGTAATTGCACCGGCATGTAATTACACATGGCTTTTTAAATGTGTATTGAATTTTGAATAGCCTCTGGATTTTCCAGAAATTAATAGAATGGGAAAATAACACTTTTAGTCCATGTGTTATATCTATATTCTGCTTTTAGTCCTTGTATTATCCATGTTACCACTACTAACTTCAATTATATCATGTGAGTAATTTTGATCCTTCAACTAAGGAGTTGTTTGGTTTGAATACGGCTTATGCCGGGATAAGTTATACTTGTATAAGTTATGCTGGGATATGTTATGCTGGGATTATTTTTTATCCACTGTTTGGTATGTTGTATTAAATATGACAATTGCATAATTTGTAAGAAGAATGTATAAGTTACCAGTGCTAATTACCCCACCCTCTATAAGGTATATGTTATCCCGGTGTTAATTTTATTCCTGGGATAACTTATACCTGGTTTGCTAACCAAACGAAGTATTAATGTGGTATTAAATTTTTATACCAGTTATACCTCATACCAAACACCCCTATCAAACCTAAAAATATTTAATAGAGATCACTTAACCGAGGGATAAATTTGGTATTACACTTTTGGTTTGCTTCTAGCCTCTACTACCGCTCTTTCCCTCTCTCTATCTCTATCTTTCTCTCTCCTTGAAGAACAAAACTCATCCGAGCTAAGATCTTATGCCTACCAAATGTGCAACCTTTTTTTATTTCTATATGTACATGCTCTCTCTCTCTCTCTCTCTTTGTGTCTGACGAGCGCGAGCTCATTTGAGCTACATTTAAACAAAACTCACCAGGTTCTTGCGAAGATTTCATAGTGTACTCGTGATTCCGGGTATGTTTTTCTGATTTTATTTAACTCTGGTTGTCTCTTCTCGATTTTTCACAACTTTGAGCTGTGTTGGGTGCGGCCATCCCCTTTAATAGGCTGAATGCACTACTTTCTTGGTCCCAACATCATTTAGTTTGCAAAATCTAAGCTGCTACCTGATATCTTTTCCTCTTTCTTGGTTTTCTCATGTTTTTTTAGAACTTTAGATTCTAGGGATTTCTAGAATAAAATTTTGGAACAAGCCTGAAATTCGTTAGAAAATAGAGGTATGACTTGATTAATGAAGATTAGAAGTGAAAGTAGTGCTAGCCGTAAAAGTAAGATGCTGAAGCAGTAGCTGGAGAGACCTGCTATTTTAAACAAAAAAATTATTAACTGTGTAACAGTGTATTTAGAAGTCGAGTTGAATCTAGTGGGTTTGGATGGACCTGCTACCTAACACTTGCACCCTCCCCTGGAGCTTAGAGTGATGTTGAATCAACTTTGTAAACATTAATGTCTAATGTTCGGTTCTGGTCTTTGCAGGTTCTGAGTGGAGTGGCATTAATGTCGTTTAAAGCTGCAAGGATTCCCAACGACAAAGAACATCCTTATGGCGACTCTTGATTTGTATCTACAATTTACTCTTTTGATCTTACACCACTTGGTATTGCATGATTTTACCTTTTAATTTTGTGTTTGCATTTACTTGAGTATGGGCGTAATAATACCAACTTAATTAGATTAAGTTAAGGGTGGGCAGGGTTTGTTCCCATGGGTGATTTGGTAAAATTTAATCAATACAGAATATTGTAGAGCTAATGTATTAATCTTATTTACTTGTAAATGAGCATGAATCTTATCACTGTCGGCTCCTTGAACTTTACAACTTAGCGAAAGGAAGAATGCCCTAGAAACATGTACTCCATCCGTTCGTATTTTATTTGACACATATTTAATCGGGTGCAAAGTTTAAATATGTACATTCGACTTATGTATTATATTACTAGTAATAGGAGAAAACATTACAGTGATGGGGGAGAAACAATTTGGCTAGAGAAATTGAAAAGGAAGTTGCAGTAATCGAGGTCGAATTATTCAAGTAAATTGGACAAGTGCAAATTCTAAGATACAATTGAGAGCATTGAATGTATGTGATGTTTTTGGAAATGCATCAAAGATGTTTTAGTGAGTCTTTTTCAATTTCTAATAGAAATTGAATACATTTTGTGTTAGCATACAGTTCCTTTAAGTGTTTGAAACTGAGTGCATAATTTGCACATCATCAAGCCAATAATTCCAAGTATTCCAGTATATATGCTGTGATACTTTGCTTTGATTTTCCTATGAAATCTTTAACTAATTAACTCAAAGAATACTCACATGATGGGGTGGATTGTAACCCGCTTTTAGAACGCAATTCCATCGCCGCTTCCGGATCAAATAGATTAAGGACTTCTTTGTAGTGAAGAAGCGTCCAAATATTGCAGAACTAGGGTACGTGATGTCCAAACAAGAGTCTAATTTTTCTTGAAGTTTTTATTTCTCCAAACAATAATGTTCTATATACCTGAAATTGGCCCTTGTAGCAGTGAATTCTCAGTTAAAATATTTTAGGTCTGTTAGTTGAAGGATCAAAACTACTTACATGATATAATTGAAGGTTAGTAGTGGTAAGATGGATAACAAAATGACTAAAAGCAGAATATATGCGTAACACAAGGACTAAAAGTGTTATTTTCCCTAATAGAAATGACCTCTGGTCATTTGTATTTTTCAGCCATTTTCCGTGTTTCAATTTTGAATTGCTTATTGAGGCTATTTATTACTATAAATTGTGTATGTGAATAAATATCACGACACAATTTAGCTAAGTCGTGATCGTACCTAACATAACTGCTAGGCAAACCAACCACACATGTTAGTACTAACCAAGAGAATATATAATATAGATAAGACAATGCTAAGCCATAAACAGTGGCTAAATAAACCACAACATCCCCTATGCACGGATACAACATTTAATGAATGCAATGAACATGCATAAATAATCAATATATAGGATAACAATTTAACCTTTACGCTCAAACCATTAGTATCACAAATAAAACTTGCGCGTACACTGCCTCTGATAATCGGGTAATACAATGACTCATGATGGACGAATCCATATCCCTATACAACATGAACATGAGCTCACACACACTTACTAATACTTCAACCGGATATGAATTCTTATAGTACGTAAGATCAAATAAATTAGATGAACCGGCGACTGTGACACTTTTAGAGACATTGCAACCTCCCTGCTTTAGAATTTTGAGGGTCCTCCTCAAAATTCTGCCCCAGTTTAAATGCATACTTTTGACAATACTTTTTGGTTGTTCCATACATGACGAAGTCGACCGAACTTGTGATCTTGCCCCAGTTTCTGATCATGGGAAGATGAAGATTCTATTAACATGTGACCGAACCCACATGGCTGCCTACATATCCCCTCTTAAACGAAAATCGGGTCAAGCGTAGTTCATTTACATCAAATGAAGAATTGCAAACTATCCTAAACATCGTATCTCTTGACTGCGTCTAAGTTGATAGGTTTTGACCAAATCTCTCTATCCATTTCTGCAAGTATAAGTACTCCTCTTGTTAGTACCCGGTGAACCATATAGGGACCCTGCCAATTGGGTAAAAATTTCTCCTTGGCTTCGTCTTGATGTGGGAAGATTCGCTTTAGCACCAATTGCCCCGGTGTGGATTTCCTTGGTCTGACCTTTTTGCTGAAATCTCTTGCCATCCTGTTCTGGTAGAGTTGACCGTGACATACCGCATTCATTCTTTTCCCATCAATGAGAGCTAGTTGTTCATAGCGGCTATGTACACATTCTGCATCATTGAGCTCGGCTTCTTGTATAATTCTTAAAGAAGGGATTTCTACTTCGACAACAATAACTGCTTCAGTACCAGAAACAAATAGGTAGGAAGTTTCCCCAGTTGATGTGCGAAACGTGGTACAATAACCGAGCAGATAAAATGATAGCTTCTCGTGCCATTATTTGTAATTATCTACCATTTTCCTCAATATCTTCTTGATATTCTTGTTGACGGCTTCGTTCATTTGTGGTATGTAAGCTGTGGAGTTCTTATGCTTGATCTTGAAGGTTTCACACATGGCCTTCATCAGATCACTGTTGACATTGGCGACGTTATCAGTGATGATTGACTCTGATACTCCGAACCGACAAACAATGCGGTCCCGAACAAAATCTACCATGACCTTCTTAGTTACAGCTTTTTAAGATGTGGCTTCAACCCATTTTGTGAAGTAGTCTATGGCCACTAGAATGAATCTATGCCCATTTGAAGCAGCGGGTTCGATCGGGATGATGACATCCATTCCCCAAGCCGAGAAAGGCCAAGGCGAACTTGTTGCGTTGAGTTCATTGGGTGGTACTTGTATCATGTCAGCATGTATCTGGCATTGGTGGCACTTCTGAACATACTTGATGCAATCTGTTTCCATAGTCATCTAAAAATAACCCACTCTTAGTATCTTTTTGGCTAAGGTGAACCCATTCATGTGCGGTCCGCAAATTTCGGCATGTATTTCCTCGAGCGATCTAGATACCTCCTTGGCATCGACACACCGCAATAAGACCAAGTCTGGAGTCCTTCTATACTAAATTCCTCCTTCTTGAAATAAATGGTTGTCTAACCTTCAAAGTGTGCGCTTCTGAGTATAGGTACCGTGCTCTGGATATTCTCCCTTTACAATATTCCTTGATGTCGTGGAATCACGGATTTTTGTCAACCTCTTCTTCAACATGAGCAAAATAAGATGGCTGATTATGAATTCCTATTGAGATAGGATCGATGAAATTCTATGCTGGGTGTTGTATCATGGAAGATAAAGTGGCTAATGCATATTCTAACTCATTCTGAACCCTCAGAACATGTTTGAATTCGATCTTTGTGAACCTCTTGATTATCTTTTCTACACAGTGCAAATATGGCAATATTTTGGTGTTCTTTGTGGCCCATTCTCCTAGAACCTGGTGCACCAAAAGATCTGAATCGCTGATTACCTGCAGCTCCTGAACATTTATGTCAATGGCCAACCGGAGTCCTAAGATACAAGTCTCATACTCCGCCATATTGTTGGTGCATGAAAACTTGAGTTTTGTGGATACCAGATAGTGTTGGCCAGTTTCTGATACCAAGACAACTCTGAATACCACTCCTTTGAAGTTTGTTGCTCCGTCGAAGAACATTCTCCAACCATCATATGCTTCAGTGATATCTTCTACTACAAATGACACCTCCTCATCGGGAAAATACGATTTCAATGGTTCGTATTCTCCATCTACGGGATTTTCTTCCACATGATCCGCCAATGATTTCCCTTTGACTGCCTTCTGAGTTACATAGACAATGTCGAACTCACTCAACAATATTTGCCACTTTTCTAACTTATCCATAGGTATGGGTTTCTAAAAGATGTATTTCAACGGATCCATCCTTGATATGACATATTTAGTGTATGCACAGAAATAATGCCTCAACTTCTGAGCTATCCATGTCAAAGCACAACAGGTAGATTCCAGCAAAGAGTACCGGGCTTCGTAAGGTGTAAATTTCTTGCTCAGATAATATATAGCCTTCTCCTTTCTTCCAGTCTCATCATGTTGTCCCAGAACGCAGCAAAAAGCTCTGTCTAATACGGACAAATAAAGCAACAGAGGTCTTCATAGTTCTAGTGGGACCAGAACGGGCAGTTTAGATAAGTACTCCCTGATTTTGTCGAAGGCTTTCTGGCATTCTTCAGTCCAGCATGTTTCAGCATCTTTCCTAAGCATCCTAATGATTGGCTCACATATCACGGTTGATTGTGCTATGAAGCGGCTGATGTAATTGAGACGCCCTAAAAATCTCATCACATTTTTCTTATTCTTCGGAGGTGGAAAGTCCTGGATTGCTTTGACTTTTGATGGGTCTAACTCAATTCCTCTGCGACTGACGATGAATCCTAACAATTTCCCAGCAGGGACTCCAAAAGCACACTTTGCAGGATTCGGTTTCAGATTGTACCTTTGAAGCCGATTGAAGAATTTCCTCGGATCTACTATGTGGTCCGTACTCCTTTTAGATTTGATGATAACGTCATCCACATACACCTTTATCTCCTTGCGTATCATGTCGTGGAAAATGATTGTCATGGATCTCATGTAGGTGGATCCAGCGTTCTTCAGACCAAATGACATCATTTTATAACAATATAATCCCCACGGTGTGATGAAGGCTGTCTTTTCAGTATGCTCCTCATCCATCCAGATCTGATGGTATCTTGCGAAGCAATCTACAAAGGATTGGAGTTCATGTTTGGCACAATTGTCAATTAGTACGTGTATATTGGGCAACGGGAAATCATCTTTGGGACTCACTCTGTTTAGATCGGTAGTCAACACATTCTCTAACTTTCCCATCTTTTCGGAACTGGCACAATGTTTTCCAACCAAGTCGGGTATTCGAACATTCTAAGGATTTGCTTGGTGACCTCCTCTTTTATCTTCAAACTCATATCCAGCTTGAACTTTCTGAGCTTCTGCTTTACTAGTGGGCAAGTAAGATTAGTGGGTAGCTTGTGAGCCACTATGGATGTGCTCAAATCAGTCATATCGTCGTAGGACTATGCAAAGATATCTTCATATTCATTTAGGAATCTGATGTACTCTTCTTTCTCTGAAGATGATTTATGAATGCTTATGTGTGTTTCCTTGACCGTTTCGAAGTTAACTGCTTGAGTTTCGTCTAAGTTAGACTTTGGTTTGTTTTCAAAATTTTTCACTTCTCTGACGATTTTCTCAGGTATTATGTCATCTTCCAGATCCTCCGAATCACTATCCTTATGTTTCATTGTCTCATTACATGTCACAGTTGCAGGTTCATCGAGATAGGTAATAATAATGTTGTAAATAAAAAAATGTAGAGAATATAATAAATACGAAAAATAGTAATGCATTAATACAATTTAAAAACGTCGACAAGTGCGGCTCGATGAATCAAGCAATTATTTCAAAATAAAATACTGAAAATGTCTTAAATGCTGAAACTATTTTAAAATAAATGATGCTAATTTGCCAAACTACCCAGGAACTCGACGGGCCCGGGATGGTACAACAGTCCAGTTCTTGAGAACAACTCCTTTCTCCACGATTTTAATTGTAAGGTCTTCCTCCTCCTCCTCAACCATCGCACTGCAATCCGTATCTTCTTCATCTAGAAGTAGCTTCCTCATGCCAGCTAAGACTTCATCTTCCTCGGATCCCCAAATTATGTCTGCTTGTTGGAATGTCTGATGCAGAGGTGGTACCGATTGTTCCAGTGGATAATAAGGACCACACCATGGTGGCGGCCAATCCTGGTACTCTTGCCAAGTATATTCATATCCAAGCCCAAAAGTTGTACCATGACGCTTCAGTTGTACCCGTTTGGTGATCCCTTGAAGGTTTTTGTCGAGACCCTTGCTAGGTTCATACTCTGTCCATAATAGTATGCGTTCTATCTTGTTACTCTACCATCGATCTTTTTCAATTAAGTTGACTCGCTCAATGCGATGATACATCTATCCACCAAGCTTCTTCCTATTCTCGATGACTGGAACGATCTGATTGGTGTAGATGGGGTTACTTTCATCCCCATGGATAATCACTTCTTGATGATTCCATTAAAACTTCACACCCTGATGCAGAGTAGAAACCACTGCTCCAACGGCATATATACAATCTCTTCCCAACAATAGGTTATAGGTAGTAGATATATCCAGCACTTGGAACTCGACATCAAACCAGGTTGGGCCTATCTGTAGGCTAAGGTTGATTTCTCCGATTGTGACTCTTTGGGATCCTTAAACTTCTTCACATTCATGCTTCCTATCCGTATCTTGTGCTGGCCTTTACCCAACCTCTTTAGAGTAGTTAGTAGGCATATGTTGAGACTGGATCCTCCATCTATTAGGACCCTAGCGATGAATTTATCCTCAAATCGCATTGTGATATGTAATGCCCTGTTGTGACTTAGTCCCTCTGGTGGTAGCTCATCTTCATGAAAGGTGATTTTGTGGCTCTTTAGTACCTGCCCGACTATATTGGCCATCTCCCCACTAGTGATGTTGGTGGGTACATAAGCTTCACTCAGCACTTTCATCAAGGCATTCCTGTGTGTGTCGGAGTTTTGCCCCAGTGAAAAGATGGATATCTTAGCGGGAGTTTTGTTTAGATGATCGACAATAGAGTATTCCTTGCTTGTACCTTTCCCAAAGGTCATCATTACCCGTCTCGACAATAGGCGGCTTAGATGCACCTTCCTTGCTTGTTCCCCCCAAGTTTTCATGTGTATAAACTTTGCAAGGTCTAGTCATGCCTTGTGTCTCACCCGTCTCTTCAATATTTACTTTCCCTTTTCTCCTGCTTCCGCAACATAGTCCCATGGATGACATCAGACTTGTAGGATGACGTGAGAGCTACCATCACAGTGAAGGGTGCAGTTACTTTGTCCTCAAACGTTGCTTGGGTTTGTACCACAACTGGAGTGAGGGTGACCGGGGACGTCTTAGGATCATCCCCCTCTCGAATGAGTCTGAACCCTTCCTGGTCCCATTCTTCGTCAGTCTCTATTACATTCACTCCCTCACCTCAGTGCTCTGGGAGAGAATTGTTACGCACATTTGGTGCAGTTTCCTTTACATGTATGACCTTGTTGTCGATCAGTGTCTAAATCTTGTCTTTCAGTGTGAGACACTCATAAATTGTATGACCCTTCATGCCTGAATGATAAGCACATGTATTGTTAGGGTTAATCTACTCAGAAGAATTCTCTATAGCAACGGCAAGGATGGGAGTGATATAACCAGCAACCTTCAATCTCTCGTATAGTTGATCTATGGCCTCAACAATTGGGGTGTATTGTCTAGGTGGTATGCAATAAAAGTTTAGTCGTGGTTTTTGGTAGTTTTGGCGAGCGAGTGGAGGTGAATGGTAATATGCGGGTTGAGTGTTATAGGCATGGTAGGTGGTAGCAGGTTGTTGGTATCTTGGGCGTGAAGGTTGATATATGGGTGGAGGTGTTTGGTATATGAGAGGAGACTTAGGTCCTTGGGCTACCATTACAACACCTACTTCCTTTTTCTTCAAAATATCTCCCGATTGCAAGGCTTTATTTGTGCCCTGCAGTGCCTCAAAATTTGTCACCATCCCACTTTTAATCCCTTCTTCTATTCTTTCTCCTAGATTGATGATGTAGGAGAATTTTTGGTTCTCAATAACCATTAACCTTTCATAATACTGTGGGTCTTGAGATCTGATAAAGAACTTGTTCATTTGTTCTTCTTCGAGGGCTAGCCTTACTTTCGCAGCCTTAGATCTCTACCGATTAGCATATTTGTGGAAGGTTTCTGTTGGTTTCATCTTGAGGTTTTGAATGCAGAAAATATCTGGCGCGTTCTCTGTGTTGAACCTGAATCTGTCCATGAAGTCTGACGCCATGCTTACCTAACTAACCCATTTCTTCGGTTCTGGCTGATATACCAAGACAATGCATCTCCTATGAGGCTTTGTATGAACAATTTCATACAAATTTATTCGTTTTTGCCCACTCCTACAAGCATGTCACAATATGTCCTCAGATGCACTTTCAGATCACTAGTTCCATCGAACATTTCAAAATTTGGAGGTTTGTAACCCTCCGGAAATTTCACATAGGGTTGAATGCACAATTATTCATAGTTTAAACCTTCAATTCCTTCACCACCTTTGACATTCTGAACTCTTCCAATGAGCTTCTTGAGTTCCTCCTCCATATTCTTGATGAGCAGGTCTTTCTCGGTTGATTCAGGTATATATATGGTTTGTTGCAGGGTGTGGGGGTAAGGTTTCCATATATATTGGATTGCTTTGATGGACTCCGGGAATCTGGGCATAAGGGTAGTAATTCATTGAGTTTTGGCGATCAGGAGTAGGTTGTGGTACGTTATGGGGAGTGTGATAAATGGTAGTCTGTGGGTAATGGGTTGGATGGTGATGGTATTGTTAAGGAGTTAGTACTGGTGGAGGATTAAGGTTTTGAGGAGGTGCGGGGTACTGGTGTTGTGCATGAGGGTTTGGTGGCGGGTTTTGGTTTTGAGTGTTGCAGTGGCGTTAGGTTATGGGTAGCTGGATTTTGTTGGTTAATATCAAGGACATTGAGGGTGAGAGAGAGGTTTTCCAAGTTTCAGATCTGCTCAAGTTCTCGTTGTAACTCCAAGATTTTTCTGTTCCAGACGTAAGGCCAGTTCATTTTGCGCCAGAGTGCTTCGACCGTTAGAAGTTTTGACATTTTTTGCCATGATAGCATGATCCTTTTTGATACCACTCAAATCATCCATTTCCCCTTTTCCCTTGTTCTTGCTTTTAGGATTGCTTGGTGGAGGAGGAATGGAGTACCTATGGATCTAGTGTGATATGCTGATGATGCAGTATGCACGAACCAACCTTGGGTAATGGGAATAATTAAAAGAAAGAAAAAGCAAAAGGTAACCAAATTAGTAAGGGGTATTGAAAGAATGCTTGCAATATTAAACATGTTTTGCAAAGTCATGTAATAATTCGCGTCCTAATTGGGGGACCTCGTTGTTCCCGAGGTACGCCTAAGAGACACGTAGACTTGGAGAAAATCGATGCCAATAACTGCGTCATTTCATTAATGCGAAAATGAGCCAAACCCTTACTAAATCGACAATAATAATAAAGTTACTAATGTCATTTAGCCTTATTACAATTGAAATCTAAAACTAAGCTAGAAAACATTAAAGAACATTATTTGTTAGTCTACTTGGTCCAGGAAGGACCTTCTCCGTGCTTGGCTCTTTTGACTCCATCATTCAAGTTCCCCAAGTCGCGCCTATCCAATAATCAGTACGCCTTTGCTAGATTCCCTCCTCCTTCACTGCCATCCATGTTTTGACAATCTGCAAGCCTCGTTCTCATCTTTCCCTCAAGCTCCATCAATCCCTGTTCCAGAAATTCCAACCTCTCTGTTGACTTAGTGGCGATTCCCCTCCATTCATTTATAGCCTCCATGTCCACTTTGTGTTATTCCAGATGCCTAGCTTCAAACTCGAAAACCCTTTTGCGAAGTCTACTATATTTCACCTGTGCCTCAGTAACATCATCAATGATCATGTTTTCCAGATTGACCCCTAGCTTGACGTCTCCAGATATATCATTTACCAACCATTATGGATAGAAGTACACATGACCAACATGATATCTGTCTGGCTAAATAGTCTCCCTCTCCACAATGACCTTCTGGTTCCACATATGTTGTGCGTCTAACTTGAAACGAATGATGTCCCCTTTGAAATATGCCTTGTAATGGACCATGTTGGAAACCCAAGGTATGACCTGTTTCCTTCCTGCTTGTCTCATTGCCCTAATAGGAGCATAAGGATAAATGCCTTGCAACCCGATCAGTAGCAAATGAGTAGTATCTCTCGACCTGATGATGAACTCACTGCTAGGAAACTATTCAAACATCCAATGTACCTTCTCGTCTGTCATATTGCTGAAGAAACGCACCCAACTAACAATACTTCCAGGTTGTGCAAACCTTTCTGGGATAAATGTCATTTTCTTTGGATTATGTTAGTCTATGTAGTCATTCATCAGCCGTCGGAGAATCTCTTGATGATATTCTCCCCTCTGAAAGTGTTCCAATAGCCATACTTGCAGTAACAGATTACAACCTTCAAAATTTCCGAATCCCTTCTTGCACCGATCCAGAGCGCGGCACAGTTCAGCTAGGATCATGGGAATGATGGTGTACGTTTGCCCCTCGATGCCTTCCATTAAAGTCCTTGCAACCATAGCTAAACGAGTGTGGATCCTCCCTCTTTCATTGGAAATATCAACAAATCCAAGAAGAAAATGACGAACACATAAACCCGACGATGCGTCCAACTAGGAAAGTAATGGCGAGTTCCTCATGATGAAGATGATACGATTTACTATGTCCATAACGCTCATTAAGAAACCCAAAAGGGATGTAGGATTTCTTTAAGCAGAGCAATTTTTCATTTTTCTTAAAGTCCAACATCTTTAGAAAACCGCGAGGGGTGAGATTCTCTAGTACTAATAACCCTAGACTATCCCATGGTAGCTTAGAAAATCCTCCTATTTCTTCTTAGAAAGGAGTCATTTCTATTTCACCAAATTATAAAACCGCTCTTTTCTCATCCCAGAACATGGCAGAGGCCTCAATAAATTCCCTATTTGGTTGGATATTAAGCAAATATGGCAAGTCAACAAGTACCCTTCTCACATGATTCGTGTCTCAAGGCGCAAGGTTTTTCCACCAGTCAAGTAGCTGAGGTGGGATGTTTTGGACCATGCCGAACCTGGGGACTTTATGCTTCAGTTTCTGCAAACAAATAAAGGTTAGACCTTTCCCCCTCCAAAGTTCTACCATTTACACAATAATGATCAACATATTGGCATATCTTCTTCAAGTAATGCACATAACATGATGGTGCCTATTGGGATTGTGGAAATCCTATGGGACTTTGGACAAGGCTTATCTTAATGGGTTATTACGTTAACAATGTTCTAACCCGTACTAGGTTTGACATGATGCATGTACATTTTACATTGGAGTAAAGTTTCTAGAATGGTCTAGACTGGTATTCTCAAGTGGACAACTTGAGAGGGAAAGGCACGGGACTATCGACTGCACCGTTGATCGAATGGTGTACCTCAAATAAGCCTTTCTGATTTAAAAAGGGTAATTTTGGAAGAACGTGAATACTCATCAAGCGCCGCTATGTTGATAATTGGCACAAGTGGAGTATGATGTGGAGAATGCTTTATGCAGAGATAATAACACGTTGCCAAGTATTTGCATGATCAAATATGTGAAAACAGTAAATACAATAGCAAAATAAATATTGGAAAGAAAAGGAAGAAATAAGAAAACGAAGAAGTCAGTTTAGTTCATAGAATATATGCAAAGCAGGTAACGAAGTAGGCATGATATAGAAATTTTGACAAGATAAAGAGCGGTCATAGAAAGTAGAGGTAAATAGAAGAAGGGATGTGCATGTCATAGAAGGTTAGACAAACAAAGGCGAGAAAGGGAATGGATGTGCATGTAACAAATAAAACAATCCACATAAGCTAATTTTATTATAATAAGAGCCTAAGGGTATGTCAAGCAGAGTCACCATGCTGTCGCGCCTCTTTTTCCCGCAAAATCGGGATTTGACGTGTGACAACTCTTTTAAGGAAGTATTAAAAGAGAAGAGTCGCCACCTAACAGTTTTTAAGGTGCGTTAGGACACCTATTATGAAAATAACTCTGTTTTTAACTAGTCCGTGCCACCAAAGATTGAGTAAGGGCTCAAATTACCTCAAAGAGAAGGCGTTAGGTACTCTTCGAGGTCCACAACTATGGGTCCCGGCCGAACTTAAGACTATGTGGATTATGTAATTAGTCTAGGTGATCAAATAAACAAAAGAGAATATAGAATTTTTTAGCCTAAAGGATTACCCCGTGCAACATAAATAATACTTCACAACTCCTTTTAGATAGGAGTTGCTCGTATTATTCAGCGAGCACAAACTATCATCTCCTGCTACCCGATCACTATATTGAAGTTGTTTACCTAACGCGTTCTAATTCAATTCTAAGTCGTACCCTATGCGTGCGCTACCCGTCCAATGCCTATGGTCCAGGAGGCTTTGGACCTACTATTTGGGTGGTTCTAGACTTTACTTAGGTTGCTCAAAAATGATAAAACTAAGCGACATTCAAAACATATAAGACTTCAGGTAAAGATAATTAAAGGCTCAAGTTAGCCTCCACACATAAGCAACAAATGCACGCGGGCAGTTTAGGCAACACAGATTTTTAGAATCAGAATTTAAAGTCTCATAGGCATGGATTTTAGGTGATTTTGGATTTCCAGCACTGCGCAGGCAACGAATTTTGCAGGTTGAGGCGTTACAAATCCCACAAGCATGATTTATAAATTGTTGGTGCAAGGAGGCGGTACAAAATTGTCCGAATTACCAGTGCTGGTGTTATAGGCATGTGACAGTGTCCTATAGGCTAGATTTCTAGTAGTTAACAACTGAAATTGATTTTATATAGTTTATCCCTATAGGCATGTCGTCTAAGTGTGGCAATGCGACAAAATGACAAAGTAATTGATTGGTTGATTAAGATCCTATAGTCATGATGTCTAAAAGAGAAACATACTAAGAACAATAGAATCAGTTGATTGATTGATTAATGGAAACCCTATAGACATGGTATCTAGGTGGACATTAGAGAAACCTGGTTATTATATCCTATAGGCATGCTATCTAGAAGCGTTTAGTAGTACAGATGGAAACAAATAGTAAATACTTGAGCCAACATGCTTTGTCGAGTTGGATGAACTGTGTGCGTGATCCTTATAGGCATGCTTTATATTAGCATATAACACACTAAACTAAACGACATATAAGGCATGCTGAATGAAATAGCAAATAGAACACATAGACCCTATAGGCATGTTTTCTACCCTTTTTGTGCAAGCATTAGAATATACCCGTTTCCCCCAATTTCATTAATATCAAAATTGTTTGTTTACAAATTATTACAGGCCTAGAATATAAATATTACACATGGGTAAAACTGCAAGACCAAGAGCAGGCCCAAAATGAAAAAAATTTGGTGCTTCCTGGGACTTCAACAACCTCACTTTCATACAAATAGCACGCCCAGATCCAATCGCCTCTCAAATGGGAGAATACGCCCATTTGCACAGCCCAAGGCCACACATGAACTCTTACCAGTCCAAACAATTACAGATTGAACACACGACCCATATAAGTTATCGAACCACACATGAAATTAGTTAAACAACCCTAAAGTAACACCTCATAGAGACATGATTGCATAACATTTAGCAGTATTCACATAAAACATGTTGGTATTTTAGAAGCAAGAGTGACAAGATTGATTAAAGAAAGAACATGAGAAGTAGGAGAATCAGTAGGGTTTAACTTCAACATGGTAAATTTGACATGGCAAACTAACATCATATGTTCAATCATTCAACAGGTGATAGAACATGGAGGATAGACATAATATTAAGAGAATTGACGAGACATGCCACTAAGAGTAATAGGGTAAGCATGCCAGGTACATACAAGTTGAATATGCTAAGCTTTCCAAAGTGAATTTAGAGTGAGAAACTAAGAATCTAAGTCATGGAGGTCTGATAGAGTTATAGTCAGAGGATGGATATTACACATAACAAACGAGCAAATTGGCATGGCCTATAATAGACAATAAGAATCATAATCATGATGAGAATAATACAAAGGCTCCCAAGTTCAAAGATATCATGGTGGGAAGACATGTCAACATAAGGTCAAGTAGAGTAGACATATTTCAGAACTTAAGCCAGTCAACTATATATGATCATGGAATCTAAATGTAGTAGGACTGAACTAGGAGCATAACAATACCAAAGAGTACATGATTAACCAAATACAATAATAGGTTTGATTAAAACATCATGGCAATAAATTTGGTTCATGTAAGCTGGTAACAACAGAGTTCACATAGAGGACTTAAGGCAAATTCTGGAAAGAAGAAGATTCCCTAGGAATTTCAGTGTAAGAATCCAGAATGAAGTTATAGACAAACTCATAATAAACAGCGAAACACAAAGTAAACTTAAAGGTACCCAGTCATTCAAGCTGAGCATAAGACTCTAAATAGGTTATGACATTCAAAGACTCAGAGTTACATGGTATCTACAAAATTGTGTAAAACAACATAATATTGTAGTCACATTGGTTCAAATAACATGAGATGCGAAGCACTGGAAACAAGCAAAAGAAGGTTTAATTGCAAAATTCAAGACACTCACCAGTTTGCAGATTCAACAAACAAAATAAGAGAGAAAAGCTAAGTGTCAGAAACAACTTGAGTTCCAAAAGCAAAGAGAACGACCAAAAGACTAAAATCCTAGTGCATCAGAGCTCACATGAGTCTCAAAGGTCGTTAGAGAGGATACCGGCGGCCTTGGCTTTCAGCTGGCCAAGAGCAATAGATTTATAATAATATAGAGTGAGTGAGAGTATGAGAGAATAATAGTGGTTCTTCAGTGATTATACTCCAAACACAAACAAGGAAAGAAAAACATGCAGAAATCAATTTAGAATCAAATTAGGAGATAAATCAGGCAAACCCTAATTTTGCCCAGAATCTGAGATTGGCCGAAGAATCTTGGTGAATCAAACCCATATAATCTTGCCATGAATGTATATAGATGAAAAATTGTCTAAATCTTGGGGGAGCTAATATGATTTATCTTGATTCGGAAGATCGGTACTTGCCAAAAATGGGGCAAGTACTATGTAATACCATAGTCTTGTAAGGAACAACGAGATAATCCATAAAAGGTAAGTGAATCATGGCTGGAATCTATGAATTAATCAGATTCGGAGAAGGCGGTTAGGATTTCTGAAGGAGGGAGGAGGAAAGACGAGGGAAACGGGGGCAGCGGTCTTAGGGAAATGGGGATTAGGGTTTGAGGTTGGGTAATTAAAACGGGGAGATGGTATATGGGTCGTTGATCTCCCAAGATCAACGACCAGGATTTAATGAGAGGCGGATAGGTTTAGTAGATGGGTATGGGGTGGTGGGTTGCTGGTATTGGGCTAGGAGTTATTAGGCTAGAGTTTTAGGGTGTGGGCTGGTGAATTGAGTCCAAAATTTGGCCTATTTTGGGCCAGATTTTAAATATAAGAAATTAAAGGAAAACTAATTTAATAAAATAGCTAAATAAATATAAAAATACTATTCATGAAACTTAGTATTTTAAATAATAACTACATATTATAAAAATGTTTAGACCCTGAATAAAATGATAAATGCAATTAAAGTATAGGCTATTATTGCAAAAATCCATAAATAGTTCGATAAATGCAGATGTAATTATATAAGATGAAGTAAAATATTATGAAACATATTTATAGATAAAAATAATAAATTTGGATAAATAATTCATCAAAAAATAATTTAAAGGAATAATTAGTAAATATTCAAGTAATTTAAATACAAGAAAGTTAATTTTAAAGCTCTAAAAATTATGAAAAATGCTTGTATAAATCTTGTAAATTGAATAATGATGCAAAATGACATTTTGAAAGTATATATACTATTGTGAGGGCAAAATTTGGTATCAACAACGATTATAAAGAGAAGACCGAGAAACCAAACAAGCCAAAACTCGGTTAGGCTCCGAAATATCCAATATAACAAACTGGTTGGCCAAAGCCTGAACATCCAATGCTAATGGCCTCTCTGTTGCTAGTAGATATGCTAAACTGCCCAAGCTCTCCGCCTTGCGACTCAAGGCATCGGCCACCACATTGGCCTTCTTGGGATGATATAGAATGGTGATGCCATAATCTTTAAGTAACTCTCCATTTCAGTTGCCGCAAGTTAAGATCCTTCTATTCGAATAGATGTTGCGGACTCTGGTGGTCGGTATAGACCTCAAAAGGGACACCACACAAATAGTGGCTCCAAATCTTCAAGGCATGAACAATAGCTGCTAACTCAAGTTCGTGGATATGATAGTTCTTCTCTTGTTCCATCACCTGTCTAGATGCATAGGCAATCACCCTACCGTCCTGCATCAACATAGCACTGAGACTAATACGCGGCGCATCACAATATACAGTGTAAGACCCCGAACTCGTAGGCAACACCAACACTGGAGCTGTAGTCAAGGTGTTCTTGAGATTTTGAAATCTCTCCTTGCACTCCTCGGTCCCCCCGAATGGAGCACCCTTCTGAGAACTCAAAGAATCACGAAATATACCATAATACGGAGCAAAATAAGATGATACATAGGAATAAGTGGAGCCTAGATCAAATAAGACTGATGCATCTCTATGGCAAACTGGAACAATACTTGTGATAACCAAGTCGGATGCAACTACCTATGTCCTAGCAGGAAGAGCATAAGATATGTCCTGGACTCCACCTCTAAGGCGACCTCTACCTGCCCGACCTCTACCTCTAGCTGGCTGTGCAGGTGGAGTGCCAACTAGTGCGGTAACCATGGCCTGAGAAGCCTGAGGGCCCTGTGGAATACGTGGGTCCTGAGTAGTTTGTGGAGGTGCACCCCTCCTGAGTCTGGGGTAGTACCTCACCATGTGACGAGTGTCACCACACTCAAAACAATCTCTCAGAGGACGTGGCTGCTGGAACTGGCTTGGGCCTGATCGGTTGGACTTACCACTAAAAGTACCCCATTTAGGAGGTGAATTAGATAGTGGCGATGCATAATGGGCAACCTGGGGCCTGGGAGTAGCCAGAATACCACTGGAAACTGTAAGTGCTGAATGAACAGGGTGGCTTGCATAGTCCCTACCATGACGGGGTGCAATTGGGCACGGGAACCACTGTATTTTCTAGAATCTCGACGCCTATTGGCCTCCCTCTCCTCTCTCTCCCGGGCCCACATACCCCCAATCTCCTAGCGATACCCACTACCTACTAGTATGGGATGTCCATTGCCCACTCTCAGGCCATACTGAATCTGATAACAGGGTTGAGCCCCACGATAAATCGACGAACTCACTCTCTGATAGTAGCACAAGGCTGGTTCATGCCTAGACAAATCACTGAACCGAAATGCATACTCTGATATGGTCATAGAACCTTGGCGCAACTGCTCAAACTCTGCGCGCCATGAATCCCTAAGACTCTGGGGAACAAACTTTCTCAAGAACATCTCTGAGAACTGATCCTATGTGAGTGAAGCTACCTCGGCCGAGCTACCCAGCTCATACACTTTCCAACACTAATAAGCCGCTCCCTTAAGCTGGAATGTAGTGAAAGCAACCCCACTCGACTCCACAACACCCATAGTATGAAGGATACGGTGGCAGTCCTCAAGAAAACCCTAGGCATCCTCTTAAGCCAAACCACTAAAAGTAGGAGGGTGGTACTTCTTGTACCTCTCGAGCCTGAGCTGCTCCCCTTCATAAGCTGCCGATCTAACCTCGGGTTGAACTGGGGCGACCGGCTGCACCGACATAACCTCTAGGAACTGGTCAACCTGGAACCGCTTCTCTGGGATACGGGCGGCAGGAGTCTGTGCTCCTCCCCCGGCCTGAGATATGGCAGTATCAAGCGAGAGATACCCTTGTTGAGCTAAAGTGGAAAACATGCTCAAACACTAGTGAAGGTCTCCTGAAGTGTTGGGGGTAGTAAAAAGGCGTCTCAGGTGCTTGCTCTCCAACCTGCGTCTGAGTGGGTACACAATGGTGTAGGAGAACTCCAAGGTAAACTGGACTAGGTGAAGGCTATGCCGTCTCCACCGAATGTGATGTCTTCCTTGCTGTGCCTGGACGATCCTCAGCATTCCTCGATGTAGATCCATAACTCAAACGTATGCTAGCACATCTCGCACTGGACGATTCTCTACAACCCTCGATGCGCTAGGAACATCAGGATGATACTCATCCCAATAAAATGATGTAATGCCAATACCCGCGATTAGGAATGGAATTGTCAGGGTAAACTTTGAAGTCCTAGGTGAAAACAGTCTGAATGTATCACTAACATCGTGTGCCTCACCAAACTCACCCGGAAAATTCTCACCAATATCCTCCATGGGTGCCTCAGTGCCCCTTGCTAACCACCCCGTCCTTGCTGACCACCCCGAAGACGCGGGCCATCCCTTCCTCTCTGGACATGCCTGATACTTCTACCATATGTTGGGGGCACGCCTGGCCCATGATAGTAATCCTCAGGCGGCACATATGCAACATCAAAACCTAATCGCGCATCCGCTCGTGCAGCTACCAATGTGGTTGTAGCAAGCTGAGAAACTTGACGACCCTAATGGTGCACAAATGACGCTTCGTCGGCTACATGTTGCTGCATCTGCATTCCCATATGGTAAAAATTATGTAATACAATAGCCTAAAAAGAATATAACATGTTAACTAAAGAAGATAAGAAAATCTAACATGATATGTAAGTATATTAAATAACATATTAGTGCCTCATGCCTCCCAGTGTATGGAATGTACCGACCACCCTCCCGATGATCGAGATTACCAATCAGAGTGCGAGTAACACACCGATACCAAGTTGTGTACTCATTCTCAATGTCAACACGGTCATGTGGAGGGTCTGGCGAAAACCCAAACAATCTCTGATCCCAGTAATGAATCCGGCCCTCTAGCCATGCTAATATGCGTGGTCAACCCTACTACGATCATCCCATTTGTAATGTGTGGCATGCCAATAAGGAGAAGCCGATATCTACTGTCGTCGACCAAACAGTCACATGACTCTCCCGATTGAATGATGCTCGACTATATTGAGACATATCAGTGGGGCCTCAGTCATCTACACAACTCGATTTTGTGAGCAATACTCTAGAAAATCGGCGATGAGCTCATCTCTATATAGCCTCAACATGAATTACTTATTAAACGCAAGAATACTTAGTAAATGCAAGACAAATCAAGCATTATTAAACAAACTTAGTCAAATATGTACTTGAGCAGCATCCAGTAGATCTAACAGAGCCCTGTAAAGAGGGAGATGATGTCGAGCCTCAACATCACGGGCGTGTCCTTGCCTATCTACCCATCTCCTAACACGTGGTCGAAGCTCCGGAGGTGGTGCATCTGGAGCTAGAGGTTGAGGAGGGGGCTGCATCTGCAAGAATCTCTCCCAAGCCCAAACCTAATATTGATTGTGGACGTACAATTGAGTATTTTTTTTACTATATCTATTATAATCATGAAAATAACTGATAATATTATCACCTACAGTAACAGAATAAATCCAGCAACGTCTCTCACTCTACCCATCGACAACCTGCAGAGCTTCCTATAAAGGTACGCTATAACGGCACCACCCCAACTGTACATGGGTAAGTTATGTAAACACTCCAGATGGTGAAAGAAACGAAGGCTCATAAGTTTCCCCAAAGTATTTGGGAAAACAATTCCACCAAATATCATCAAAATCAACTGCCTTAACTGTCGCTCAACAGCCTCAATTGGTGACTCCTCCGTGGTCTGCTTGTGAAGTGCCTCCAAGTGCTTCCTAACAAGAGATAACTGTAATAAACTAATTCCACTAATAGCAATCTGATTCGCCGATTGTAATCCAATGAGCCTCTCCAGTATATGTAGATAGTCATGCCTCCTGTACTCCTTATGTAATAATCCGGTCTGTCGTTTTGAGTGTTATAATCCTGTTTCATAATTTACTACTTATTTTATGCTCAATTTCATTATGTGACTTGCCAGGGTAGTTGGTTTGGTCACGGGGATGTTTCAGAATGAGATGGGACACTTAGTCCCAAGGTTGGAAGCTTAAGTTGAAAAGGTAGAGTGATGATGACTTTTATGTAAATGACTCCGAATGGAAATTTGACGGTTCTGATAGTTCCGTAGGGTGATTTTGGACTTATGAGTGTGTCTGGATAGTGATTTGGAGGTCCGTAGTTGATTTTGTCTTGAAACGTCGAAAGTTGGAAAATTAGAAGTTTTGAAAGTTGAGAGGTTTGACCGAGAGTTGATTTTGTGGTTACCGCGCTCAAATTTTTGTTCTAGAAGTTGGAAAAGGCCCGTTGTGTGATATGTGACTTGTGTGCAAAATTTGAGGTCAATCGGACTTGATTTAAGTTTCGGCATCGATTGTAGAAGTTGGAATTTCTTAGTTTTCATTTAGGCTTGAATTGGGGTGCAATTCGTGCTTTTGATGTGAATTAAGGCCTTGACTAAGTTCGTATCATGTTTTAGGACCTGTCAGTATGTTTGGTTGATGTCCCGGGAGCCTAGGGTGGATTCCAGATGGTTAATGGAACAGAAGATGGATTTGAAGCATCATTAAGATTTTTCCTTCTGGTGTGATCGCACCAACGAGGGGATTAGCCGCAGGTGCGACGCAGCAAGTGCGGCTGATGTGGTGCAGAAATGGAGCTGGCCTGGCCTGGGGTGTGATGCAGGTGTGAGGGGTCTTCCACATATGCGAGCCCGCATGTGCAAGCAAGGCTCCGCAGATGCGTAGAAATATGAGAGTGGGTTGTCTTTGCAGAAGCGGATGGAGGGGTCACAGAAGCGCTTCCGCAGGTGAGGAACTTTGAGAGAAGGTGCGGACCGAGTAGACTTAAGTGACTTCCACAGAAGCGGGACTTTTATCGCATAAGCGATTCCGCAAGTGCAGAGATTTGGCCCGCAGGTGCGAAAACACTAGGCAGAATATAAAATTCAAGGTTTTCGTGATTTTCATCATTTTTGGACTTTACAAACTCGGACTAAGGAGATTTTAGAGAGGGATTTCGAGGGGTTTTGTCACGACCCAATTTCGGAGTCGTGATGATGCCTGTCGTGGAACCAGGCAAGCCTCCCTTTTTAACTAAGCTAAATTCAAATTCCAGTAAAGATAATATTTTGTTAAAACGAATTTATTAATAAAACTAAGAATCTGAAGTTAAAACAATATTTGAAGAACTAAATTTAAAACCTCCAACCGCGGATCCGGTGTCACTCAGTCATGAGCTACTACAACGTAAAGCAAAGAAAAAGAGAAATGGACAACATTGTCTCAAACTAAAGAACAAAAGGTAGAATAAGAAAGAGAAGACGAGGTCGCGATCGCCAGCTGCTACCTCGACAACTTCAATAGAAACGCTGACCGCTGCTCAATATCCGCTATCGGGTCCCGGTGTACCTGGACCTGCACACAAGGTGCAGGGGGTAACGTGAGTACACCAACTCAAAAGTAAAGAACCCAAACTATGGGATGAGAAGTAGTGACAGACAAAACCTCAATTATGTTACAATATATAATATACAGAATTTAGACATGCTAACAGTTTATGAGGATGAGTAAATATGCCAAGTATGCAAGTATACTCTACATGCAATCATTAAATATATGTATGAAACCAGTATGGATATGCACATAGTGCTCACAGCTCTCCCACAGAAGTCCACTCAGTACTATATATGGCCCTCAGGCCCAGGGAAGTTCCATCCCGGAATATGTATAAACACCAGTGACCGCAGTCACTCTGTACTGAGGAAAAAGGCCAGTCCAGCCCCCACGGAGAAGATCCATCTCCGGAATACAACACTCGGACAATTTCCATATCCAGGGAAGATCCATCCCTCTGATAACATCAGCTTTGGACAAGATCCATGCCCAGGGAATATCCATCCCTCAATATCACTTCGGACAAGATCCATGCCCAGGGAAAATCCATCCCTCATCACTTCGGACAAGATCCATGCCCAGGGAAGATCCATCCCTCATCACTGCGCTCACTGGGGGTGTAAAGATTCCGGAGGGGCCCTAGTGGCCCAAGTGCCATATCAAGCCAACGAAGGCATGATTTAAATATCACTGCAGTGTTCAGTCCATTCTCATAATCGTCTTAAGCCAACGAAAGCACTAGGCATAATATAAAATTCAAGGGTTTCGTGATTTTCATCATTTTTGGACTTTACAAACTCGGACTAAGAAGATTTTAGAGAGGGATTTCGAGGGGTTTTGTCACGACCCAATTTCGGAGTCGTGATGACGCATGTTGTGGAACCAGGCAAGCCTACCTTTCTAACTAAGCTAAATTCAAATTCCAGTAAAGATATGATTTTTTAAACGAATTTATTAATAAAATTAAGAATCTGAAGTTAAAATAATATTTGAAGAACTAAATTTAAAACCTCCAACCCGGATCCGGTGTCACTCAGTCATGAGCTACTATAACGTAAAGCAAAGAAAAAGAGAAATGGACAACATTGTCTCAAACTAAAGAACAACAGGTAGAATAAGAAAGAGAAGACGAGGTCGCGATCACCAGCTGCTACCTCGACAACTTCAATAGAAACGCTGACCGCTGCTCAATATCCGGTACCGGGTCCCAGTGTACCTGGATCTGCACATAAGGTGCAGGGGGTAAGAGTACACAAACTCAGAAGTAACGAACCCAAACTATGGGATGAGAAATAGTGACGGACAAAACCTCAATTATGTTACAATAAATAATATACAGAATTTAGACATGCTAACAGTTTATCAGGATGAGTAAATATGCCAAGTATGCCAATATAATCTACATGCCATCATAAAATATATGTATGAAACCAGTATGGATATGTACATAGTTCTCACAGCTCTCCCACAGAAGTCCACTCAGTACTATATATGGCCCTCAAGCCCAGGGAAGTTCCATCCCGGAATATGTATAAACACCAGTGACCGTAGTCACTCCGTACTGAGGAAAAAGGCCAGTCCAGCCCCCACGGAGAAGATCCATCTCCGGAATACAACACTCGGACAATTTCCATATCCAGGGAAGATCCATCCCTCATCACTTCGGACAAGATCCATGCCCGGAGAAGATCCGTCCCTCATCACTTTGGACAAGATCCATGCTCAGGGAAGATCCATCCCTCATCACTGCGCTCATTGGGGGTGTAAAGATTCTGGAGGGGCCTTAGTGGCCCAAGCTCCATATCAAGCCAACGAAGGCATGATTTAAATATCACTGCAGTGTGCAGTCCATTCTCATACCTGTCTCAATAACAGGCTATCGGCCTCACTCAGTCATTACTCTTCAGTCTCACTCACATGGATCACAAATGCTTCCATCGGCCCGAAACAATGATAGATATGCATGTAATTAAAATACTGAGACTGAGATATGAAATGATATGCTATAACAGGACTGAGTATATGACTTCAAATAATCACAACATGAGACAAAAATATACGACCACTCGGGTCTCAGCATTTCCGGCGTGAAGCCTAGCATTTATGCTTAACATGATTTCTAACATGTTCACAATTACCACATTAATAGATGCATAAATATCATCACGGAAGAATCACTAAGTGGGACCATGGAATAAACTAGGCCACAAATACCCGGTGCACACCCTCACGGCCGTCACTTGGCATGTGCGTCACCTCAACAATAGTCATAAATCATTTAGCTCGAGGTTTCGAACCCTAAGAACCAAGTTTGGAAACGTTACTTACCTCAAAACCGACTAAAATAGTACTCCGCAGTACCTTTGCCTCTAGAATCGGCCTCTGAGTGCTCCAAATCTACCAAGTTCAGATTTTTATCAACAAATTATGCTTAAGGAACAATTTTCAATCGAAAGATGTCAAATTTAACCAAAATCCGAAACCGGTCAAAACCCGACCCCCGGGCCCGCATCATGAAACTCAAAAATTTTTATAGAAAATTTTTCTTCGTCCTCTCACGAGTCCTTACATATAAAGAACACCAAAATCGGAGTTCGTTTGACCCCTCATATCGATCCCTAAAGGTCTCTTAATCTCAAGCCCTAAAACCTAAGTTTTCTACTGATTTTCCATGAATTTACACTATTTTTATGCTCTATAATCACCCATAATCAAGTTTTAATGACTAGAACACTTACCTCTATGAAGAACAAGAATTTTCCTCTTCAAAATCGCCCCCAAGAGCTCTTTGCCATACAACAAAGGTGAAAAAGAGGGTTTAGTTCGCGAAGGAAATATTTAAATACTGCCCAGGTCAATACTCAGTGTGATCGCAGCCTCTATGGTGCGATAGCACTGAAAATTGTTTCACCTGCCCTATTTTACTCTCCGCGATCGCAGCCCCTCTGGTGCGATAGCACTGAACAATTTTCCAACAGCCTTCTCTAACTCTTCCGGACAGCCTCTAGTATAATAGTTATAACTATTTTTACAAAACTATAAATTACAATTGTCTTAACTTTCTGAAAACTATACATTAAGAGCTACAACTTTGATTTTTGGATCATCTTCAAATTCTTTATAGATTGTGAGTTATAAGCTTCCAAAGTCGGGACAGTGCAACAGAAAATTTACTCTGTACGATCGGGGGAAGCCTTGTGCGATCTCACAGCACAATTAATTTTTTCCAAATTTTCTCTGTGCTAACGCATCCAAATCAGTGCTATCGCACTGTACACCCCTGAAGCCAAAAATCAGCAACTAGAAATGGACTAGAAATGTCCCGAAACCACCCCGAAACTCACCCGAGACCCTCAAGACATCAACCAACACATACCAACATATCCCGTAACACCACACAAACTTGGTCAAGCCTTCGAATCACCAAAAACAATGCAAAAACACTAAATCACATCGAATTCAAGCCTATGAACTTTGTAATTTCTAAATTCCATCAATGATGCCGAAACTATCCAAAATGCATCCGATTAACCTGAAATTTTTCACATATCCAAAATGACATTACAAACCTGATCCAACTTCCAGAATTCCATTCCGACCCTGATAGCCTATTTACCACTGCCGACCGGAAATTGCCAAAAAGTAACTTTCGCCAATTCAAGCCAAATTCTACACCGGGCATCACAAAAATATTTTGGACACACTTCTAAGTCCCAAATCACCTAACAAAGCTATTCGAGTTATAAAATTCGCATTCCGAGATTGTTTCCCAATAAGTGAACTCTCAGTTGACTTTTCTCATTAGAAGGCTATCTTTTAAAGACTAAGTTACTGAATTCTCATTTAACCATTCCGATTTCAAGCCTATCGATTCTAACACATCAATAATAGAATAACCAACCTATGACAAGTCAATAACAACAATTAAAAATGCAGGTTTTACGTAACAATGGACCAGGTCGTTACAGGTTTCTTGAGGTAAGTCACCCTTGATCATTTTTATGCAATAATATTGTTTGCCCATTGAGTCTCTCACCTAGTTTGTGTGTTTTTGAGTTGGAATTTTGGGAGTATTAGGCAAGGGATTGGAGAGTTAAATTTTGGGATTTGAGTGAGAAAATTTGGTATTGTTGGACTCGTAGTTGAATGGGCTTTCGTATTTTGTGACTTTTATTGGATTCCATGACGTGGGCCCGAGGGTTGACTTTTGATTAAGAATTTAGCTTTTTCATATGTAATTGATTCCAATAGCTTGGGTTGATTGTATCAAATTGTTTGTGGCAAGATTCGAGGCGTTCAGAGGTCGATTCGCAAGGCAAGGGCTTGCTAACAGAGTGATTCGATTTTCTTGAGCTAAGTATCGTATTTAAACTCAGTTGATGCACTAGTTGCCTGAACTGTTGTAATAGCCACATGATTTTCCGTGTGCACAAGCATGGGGATGAGCCCATGTGCGGGTACCGGGATTATATATTCATGTTTGGATCGTGGTCGGTCTCTTATAAGACTAGGCATGACTGTTAAGATTTAAGCCATGATATTTCACATGCTGTAACAATTTATGTGATCTATTTGAGCCATGATGAGGCTACATAGAGGTTAACCCCTGAACGATTTTGATAAATGCTTTTCATGGATGAAATTATCGATTTGACCTACGATAGCACACTTTGCACTTGCCTGCACGTTAGCATGTCATTTACACCAGTCCAGGGACATGAGAATATTATTTCATTCATCATATACATGTATATTTGCTTTATTTCTTCTGTATGATATGTTTGGGCTGGGGCCTGCGGCTATACGAGGTGGATAATGTTATTGGCGCGTGAGTTGTTCGTGCAACACGTGACTTGTCCGTACGGATCCATGTATTGATATTATTAGCACGTGAGTTGTTCGTGCAACACTTGATTTGTCGTGAGGATCCATATATTGGTAATATTGACACGTGAGTTCTCCGTGTCGCACATGAGTTGTCCGTGCAGATTCTATTGTTAGCGCGTGAGTTGTCTGTGCAGTGTGTGGAATTTGTATTTTCTTGATCATTAGTTTGATTTTGTTGTTACCTTACTCTATACGCCATAATACCATTTGAGCAGGGTATTTGAGAAACAACGCACATACACACACTGATATTCTCTCAAAAAGCCTTGTGAGATAGTTTTAAATATTGTGTTGCTGGTTCAAAAAGGCAGAATTACACCGGAATAACTAGTGTCCTCAATGATTTAAGCTTCTCTTACCTTGCCTTGTTTATTGCGATATTTATTGAGGTAGTTGTACTCACATTATACCCTGCACCTCGTGTGTTGTTCCAGACATTTTCGAGCACGATGGTTGTTGATCGTGGAGTTTTACCTGATCGGAGATTATCGAGGTAGCGACTTTGACGTACACAAACCTTGTCTCCTCCCCTATCTCTCTATTTTTTCTTATTCTGTTCTACTTACAGTGTATTAGACTGTGTTACAGTAAAGATTTCACTGTACTCAGTGACATCTAGGTTTTTTGGGAATTTCTGTATTGAGTGGTGACGATTCATCCAGTTTTATGAGATTTTCATTTATTTAAACCTGTTTTAGTATATTTTGAATTCGAGAGTGTTGGTATACGTGAGTTGTCAGCTTGACTAGTATCATGATAGACGCCGTCACGCCATGTTGAGTTTTGGGTCGTGACACCCTAAGCACTAGCGAGGACAACACGACCATCAACAGCCAAACCGAATAATACTTCCATGTCCTCTAGTGGGATGGTCGCCTTGCCGGTAGGCAAATGAAAAATATGTCTCTCAGGTCTCCAACGCTCTATCAGAGCTGTGATCAGGGGGCAATCGAACTGGAACCGATCGACCTAACCCGCTAAACACCAGTCCGAGTGAGGCACACAACTGTACAATCATGAAATGGGTGGTCCCTAATAAACTCCCAAAAATCGTCAATGCATGTCGGGTGGAAGTTGTCCATCCCAGATGTGTGAAGACCTACGACCCGCTAGGAGCAAAAGTAACTCACAAGAAACAGGTCCAGGATGCACAGACGGGCGACCCACAATGATATTTATAAATTGAAAAACATTAATCAAAATATTATTCTCTTTACTGTTTAACATATCGAAATATCTTGCGATTTTTTAACATTATTATTTAATCCATAAATTTTAATATTATTAATTAATTTAATATTAAGTATTTATATGTTAGCTTTTAGGATTTTACGACTAAAATTCAACAGGTTCTTATTTGTACAGTCAAATTTTTATCATTTTTATCCGTCGATATATGAGTCCTAAATATTTAATTTATTTAAATTATCGAGATAATGTTAAATATTTTTATATAAGTACTACTAAGTGTTTAGTTTCGTAACGATTTGTATGCTAATTTGTTACCTTTTACAAAAATAATACGACATGGTCTCTTTTATGTACTGTCAATATTTTATCGATTTTATTTTTTATTAAAATAATACTAAATATTTAATTTGTTTATCTTATCAATATAATTTTAAAATTTTAATAATTATTTAATTTGTTCGTAAATGATTTATATGTTAATTTGTTATCTTTTACACAAAAACCCAACAGTTTCTCTTTTATGCTGACAACTACTTGTTTTACTATTCGTCAGCTAAAAGAACTAAACAGTTAATTTATCTAACTTATCGTGTTTTATTTTATTCATATAATACTTTTACTATACGATTAATAATTGATTAATATTTGTTCTATAATTGATTACTCTAAACGGTTTCATTAATAATGATACGTAGTTATTGTTCTATACTGAAGGACACTAAAGATCACTAAAGGCACATATTTATTGTTCAATAATTATAAAAATATTCAACAATTAACGTAAATTATATTGTATTTATTGCTCTACTACGCTAAAAGCCATCAATAAAGGACACTAAATTGTACTAAAGGCACATATTTATTATTGTACAATTATAAAAATATTCAACAACTAACAAAAATATACACTTTAAAACAATGGCACAATAAACAATTTTGCCAAACATTAATTAAATTCGGTTAAACACAAGAAAAAAAACAATAACCACACAAAATCATGCGATACATTACTACTAACTAATATATATATATATATATATATATATATATATATATATATATATATATATATATATATTGTAAGGCCTCGTAAAAGTTCGCCAAGGAATTTAAGGTTTTGTGGTGCCGAGGTAGGCTAATATGCTTGAAGATTTTAGAAAACAAGTTGTGGTACAAACTTTTTGGGTTGTACAATGCATTTGGGAGTTGGAGAAAAATTATTGCAGAACATGGCAATTCTGCTGTCCATTATGCTACCACTGAATTACTCCACGGACCGCAGATCCACCGTGGAGTGGAACAGAAAAGGGGAAAATTTTGAAAACTATTTTTGCTGGCCACATAATGATTATGCTACCGCGAAATTGCATCGCGGCATAGATCAGACCCAACCCAGAATTTGAAAATTATTTTGTGGCCATTCTGCTGGCCGCATAACCATTCTGCTGGCCGCATATCTATTCTTCTGGCCAGATATTTATTCTGCTTGCCAGATATCTATTCTACTACCACAGAATTGCACCACATAATTGACATCGTGGGTCATTTTTAGAAATTTTACAATTTAATTAAAAGCCCTTGGGGCTCATATTGGAGCAAAAATCTGGCAATTTTAGAGAGAGGTGTGAGTATTTTAGAGAGAGAGAGAGAGAGTATTAGATAGAGAGAGAGAGGGAAGGCCTAGCCATTCCAATAATCTATTCTTGCCCCAATCTTCAAGAATCATGGAAGCCACTCATTAGACCATCATCTATCCGGATAAGTCCTTCTCTTAAGCTTTCATGCAAGAGCTTATGGGTTTAAGTATGTTGTGGGATTGGAGATAGGCCATGCATGTGCTAATAGGTGTTAGTATGTGGGATTATTGAACTATTCTGGGTAGTTTCTTGTTGAAATTGGTTGATGGAGGAAGGGATTGCCATTGTAGATCTTTGTAGTCGATTTTGCATAATAGGTATTTGACAAAATTCCCAAGAGAGTTATATCGTGAGAATCCTTCTAATTACTATCCGATTTTTGTTATCTATATATAGATTGATATTTTCAGAAGTGTTGGGACGTTGTAGTAATCTAAGAAGAGCTCAAGAAAGGTATGTTGGCTATACTTTTCTCTTAGAGTCAAATTCCATGATGTCCCCGTAATTTTCAAGTATGGTTGGCCCAGGTTCCTAATTCCCATGTTCCGAGTCGTTCCTAATAAATTTGATTACCCCAAGTAAGCGATGTGTTGAAAGATGTATATAGTAAAAACTTGTTCCAGTTTCTCATATCATATTATGACCTCTTCGAGGATCTGTTCAAGTCTGGTTTATGTATTAAAATGTTATGACTTCAATTAGTGTTCAAATGAAAATCTATTATGCTCAACTTGGAAAGAATCCAATGTGCTTAAGTCTTATATTGCTCGTATACATATCATTTCTCTATTTCAAAATGCTCTTATTGTTGATAAACTATGGCGATGTTTGGATGTGAAAGAAGTGAGAATGAGATATAAAACGTGGCCATGGTTGTTGTAATTAGTACATTTGATTTGTATTCATATTGCAAACGTAAATCACCATGCTCCTCTTTATAAATATTTCCAATGTGATTTGAGTTCTTACATACTCATGAGTTGAAATTGTGTATTTCCCTTTTGGAAAAAATTATTTCAAGAATAAATAGTGTATCACTCGTTTGTGATTTTAACTCATGCTTCAATTGCTAGTCATTTGGCTCCATTCTTTGGAAAGGAATTTATTGTATTTAAAAGCCTTAATTACTAATGAACCTAAAGTTGTGATTTTCGAAATATTCTATATGTTGATGTTTGTGATGATGATCCTTGAAAGTAAAGAATGAAAGTGTGGAATATGAGATACGACAACCGTGCCTTGGATGAAGAATCATATGTATGGCCAAGAGAGCCAATGAAATAATGAGGTTGTGAGTGATTGAAAAAATTAATGAAATATATGGTGTGACAGTCTATGAGGTGAATGTATTTGTATTTCTGTTTCCTTTGTATGTTGAACAAAAATATTTTTGTGAGTATCATTAGTGAACCGGGGAAGGGTGGGTTGTAACATGCCACACCCGGAACTACATGTGCCAGTATAGGAGTGGATTGTGATTATTCCCCTTATTTGGGATGAGATTGATGTATTGAGAATATTCCCCTTGATTGGGATGAGATTTATGATAGCCCTAGATTTGATGTCGGCTCACACGACATATGTGGTAATCGGACGCTATGTAGCGTGCATGGGTTCCTACTCTTGGTAACACCTTTCTTTCGCATCACATGTCAATCCACATTGTTCGTGGAGGTATGGCCTAGCCGATCGGGCGTGATCAGACTCTGTGTTAAAAACATGATGGTATATCGATGCTAATGATTTTCCAACCAAAAATAATATTATTTTCGTATTTTAAAAATTATTATATTTTAATTTGGCATTTGGATATCATTAATCATTACTTGTTGCTTTCATGGTTTTCCCTTTCTTATATTGGCATTCTATTTCTAAAGAGGAAATTTAGTTTCACATACTAGTACTATTCCACATTTACTAACATCCCTTTTGCTAGGGGCGCTACATCTTCAATGGATGCAGGTGGCTCGTCAGCCGGCAACTTTGATCCTCGTTAGCAGTTACTCTCTACTCAGCAGGTTTTGGTGAGCCTTACCCCATTCCGGACCTTAAGTCACTTGACATTGTATTTGTGTTTTGAGGTATAGTTGGGGCCTTCTCGCTGACACTTCCATTCTACTCTAATGTTGTACTTAGAGGCTCCGTATACATGTTGTGGGTGGTGTACGATGTTGGGTAATGAGTTAGAAGTGTTGGTATTTGACAAATATATTTTTTCCTCGTAATATAAACTTATAATATTTTGAAATTTGTAAAATGAATATACTCTGAGTAATGAAAAAAGAATATGGAACATTATACTGATCACACCTAACTCTAGTCCTAAAAAGGATAAGCGGTTGCTACAAATATAATCTGGTCTAAAAGTCCGGAGTCGAATCCCACAAAGAACTAAGGTTTCGCCATAATTGTTCAATGTCGCTAAGAAGACAAACTAGAATAAATTACTAAGTTATAAGGATTAAAATTATTATATCTAACCAATTAACTAAGAAACTAAAGCATCAAATTAACAACTAAAGATACTAAGGGTTGGAGAGATTAAATTTAGGAGGTCTAGAGTTATGATTGCTCTAAGTGTCGGAATCCTTCCCGCTATGTTCCCTACAATTTTGCCTATGTATTCTCCACTGATCATGATCATTTTAGGTGTCGTAATTATCTTTCAAGCAACTACAACAATTTACTAGACATATTCTCTCGAACTACGCTGGTTGGCTTTATGTAACCGCTCATTATGACCACGTCAAGACTTTGTTATTTCTAAACCTACCTTTAAACCCGCTGTATTGATTTCTCACATATGTTAGGAGTGACGTTGTTCAAAAACCACCTAAATATGTATCCTTTCTCAAGAAACACATAATAAATAGGTGCAGTCAATCGATGGTCATTCAATCAACAACAATAAACACGCAGTTGAATAAGAAGAGAAATCCAACGGCTCAATTATGTAAAAATATAACAAGAATTTGTCCTACAAAAGATTCAATCAAAACCCTAGATAAAAAATTAGCTATTTATAATAGTATGTAAAACTACAATACTAAAAGTCATAACCAACAATGTAAAATAGGAAGAGGAAGGAAAAACCCGTAGACGAATTCCCCGTCTTGCTCCTATTGTGTCTCTGCCTCCTTAGGTCGAATATGTGTCAAAAGTCTCAAAAATAATATTTTTATATGTATATATACCAAGTAGGGTTGGGCCCAAAAAATTATACCTTATCCTAAGCGAAAAAGGACTATTTTCTGGCAGCCCGTCCGCGGCCGCGGATTCAACCGCGGACCCGGGCGCGGTTTTTGGCAAGTGTTCTGTTTCTGGAGTTTTTAACCCTGTTACGCTTGGAATTTAGAAAAACATAAAACATGAAAGTTGTATCTAGTTGAGTTATCTTTCTAACCATATATTATTTATTCCAAATGGAACTTTGAGAGAAATGTTAAGTGCACTTTACTAGACAGTGCACAATATACCTACTCGATTCTTCTTTCGTTCTTAACTATCAAATTTTGATCCCCGAACACGATACCGGCTTAATTACTTGGGATTTTAATCAGAATTCAAAGCTCCAAATCGTTTGAATTAATTTCATAACATCTACATAGCTCGGAATCACTCTTACAAGGCATAAAACACACAATTAGTGCAAAACACTAGCGATTAAAGCTCAAACTCAATTAAAGTGCATTAATTTAGAATGTAATAAGAGACTAAAATACGTAACTATAACCTATCATCAACACCCCACACTTAAACCATTTCTGCTCCTCGAGCAATCAAACTGCACTTTATACAGATACGACTTTTTAAAACAATTCTCCTAATTCATCACACCAAGAATATTTAAAATAGACTAAGCACAAAAGCGTAACATCTTCACCTCAAGATTTGACTCACAAACACCACGCATTATTCACAACTCACCCACTTACTGTAACATAGAGGTCAAGGATTACCTTTCCTTCATGAATCAAGTGCCCTCACACAACAAAAGAGAGTAGTTCCACACAATAAAATTTATGAACACTTAGGAATTCAAGGTAGAAAGAATTCACTCACTCTCAGTAATTAACATTCATATTCCACAAAAGATGCACCATAGGCTTTTCTGTAGTGTACTACTCTACTAATCGAGCTCATTCAGTCTAGGATCAAGTAGGACTTTATTTGGTTGTAATGTAGGCTGCGGGACGGGTAGGATACATTTAGATATAAGAGTGACTACACCTCCCTAAGCACTTTAATACATATACTTTAACATTCTATTTATATCAAACCAAACTTCACCTTCACATCAATGTATATTACCCCTATTTCTTTAAGCACAATTACATCAAGAATCACCACTTATCAAGGAATATTTTTTTTCATAGCAATACAACTTTTTTTTTTTTAAATTCAGGTGGCTCTTACTTTTTCAAAACAGTGCACCTTTCTCCTTATTTCATTAGTTCCACTCAAAATCCAAACCAACCACCCCACACTTTAACTTTACACAGTTCATAACAATTCAAATGCTCATGAGAGGTTAGAAGGTTCAAATCGATGATTAATTCAACTAAATGGGTAAGGCTTGTAATGTGGTTGCCAAAGAAACATGATTATAGGATCAAAGGGGTAAACTATAATACATAACAATTAGGTAGGTAAAATATATATATGGCTCAACAAAGAAATGCCTATATCACTTCCAAGACTGAACAAAACTACTATTTCGCAGTTTGCAAACACACGAGGCAAGTTCTAGACATCAAATGAATGCATAGAATAACACACAAACCTCACACACACATGGCGCATAACTCACTCATGATTGGTTTCATCAAGACACTCTAGTCAAAGTATTAAGTAAATTTAAAATCATACAATTTAAGGTACTTATACAAGAGCCAAAAACTGAGGCTAAGCGTCACAACCAAAGTACTCACTATTCTCAAGGCATAACAAAGTCAAAAGATATTTCTTCAATTCAAAACACAACACAATGGATCCTCTTCCTAAAAAATAAAACTAACTACACCCGGTTCAAACAAAACCCTTGAGAAAGAACCGCGGCACAAAGAAAAACCAAGGGTTAGTTGCTACACTACCTAACAAAAGAAAATCTTTTTGTCTTTTTCCTTTCGACTTAAATCCCTCAAGAAAATTTTCTAATAGATCCATCATCGAGAAAGTCTAATATTTTCTAAATTTTTTTTAAAAAAATTATTCAATTAAACTAACACAACTAAAATAGCATAGAAAGTCACCCAGACAATCTCCTCACCCCACACTTAAAATTATGTATTATCCCAATGCACACCCATACATACAAGAGAGTAAAAGAAACTCCTTGATAAGACAAAGGTCGAAGCACTAGCAGCTCGTGGGGTACTCAGACTTATCCCAGGCCTGGTCCTTCGCGCGGGTACCTCACACTTAGTTCCAACCATCTAGTTTGTTGTTGCATCCTTCCAATGGCTTTTCATTCCATGCTCCTAAAAAATCAAAAATCGACACTACAAAAATAATACAATTAAAAAAAACAGAAAAAAATAAAAATAAAAGAAAGCAGTAAAGCTGAGTTGCCTCCCAACAAGCGCGTGATTTAACATCGCGGTACAACGTGAATCACTTTTTGTCTCAACCTTGATCTTATAAATTCAACCCCAAGTTTTGATTCAAGCTTATGATTATGCTCCTGGGGTGGTGGAACAAATATAACTGGTCCAAGGAAACTATGTAGTATTCTGCACTTCTTGGCCTTTAGATGAGGTGTGTAATTCCGACTTTCTTGCAAGTAGAATTCCAGAATGTAGGCACCTTGTTCCTCATTCCTTGACTCCTCAATCGGCTCGGATGACTCTATTTCTATATCATCATCCAAACACAATGTGGAAAAGTGCTTGGAGTGTGGACCAATGCACTCAACTACATGAACATCGGGACTGTCTACTTCCTCAACACCCATGACACTAGAGTGAGCTAAATATGCATCATCAATGTCCTTGGTTGACTCTAGTATCTCTTCTACAATATCGACATCCTCAAAATCTAGTTCGATTGATTGTTGGATTTCTACTCTGACCTCCTCCCTTAACACCTCAATTTTTGCATCTAATACAAGCTCCTTTTGGCTACTATCCACAATATCAGCTGGTTGAGCAATAAATGCTTCAACTAATTGGCGCACTTGTGCCTCCAGGTTGCGAATAGTAGCATCTTGCCTTTGTATGTGCAGTTGTTTCTCGTTATCTTGTTCCACAATACACCTTAGCATATCCTTGATCTTTTTTAGGTCATTATCCGTGGGTTCGTTGTTCCTATTAATTCCATAAGAAAAAGAAGAACCATCAAAGTAAGGGGTTGGGGGAAGATAAGAAATATAAGCACAACCATGAAAGTGACCATCTTGACCACCACACATGTCACATACATTCCACACATAAGATTGAGTTGGTGCATCTAACTCGCTCTCGGGAATATTTTGATAATTTTGCCATGGGTGGTTTCTTCCAAAATAAGCATAAGGAGGATCAAAAGTAGAATTACCAACATCAAAACTCTCATAATTCCATGATGCCATATTTTTTTTTTCAAATTAACAAATAAAACTAAAATAAAGAAAATAAAAATAAAATACTAAAAATAAAATAAAATAAAATAAAAGTTCAAACTTGAAACCTAGCAATATGTACACCTACAGCTACACCGTTAGTTCCCCGGAAATGGCGCCAAAATTTTATCACGCCCAACTCTAGTCCTAAAAAGGATAAGTGGTCGCTGCAAATATAATCCGGTCTAAATGTCCGAAGTCGAATCCCACAGAGAACTAAGGTTTCACAATAATTGTTCAATATCGCTAAGAAGACATACTCGAATAAATTTCTAAGTTATAAAGATTAAGATTCTTATATCTAACTAATTAACTAAGAAACTAAAGAAGCAAATTAATAACTAAAGATACTAAGGGTTGGAGATTAAATTTAGGAGGTCTAGAGTTATGATTTCCCCAATTGTCGGAATCCTTCCCGCTATGTTCCCTAAAATTTGGCCTATGTATTATCCACTGATCGTGAGAAATTTAGGTGCCGTAATTCTCTTTCAAGAAACTACAACAATAAACTAGACATATTCTCTCGAACTACGCTATTTGACTTTATCTAACCGCTCATTATGACCACGTCAAAGCTTTGTTATTTCTAAACCTACATTTAAATCTATTGTATTGATTTCTCACATACGTAAGGAGTGACATTGTTCAACAACCACCTAAATATGTATCCTTTATCAAGAAACACTTAATAAATAGGCACAGTCAATCGATGGCCATTCAATCAACAACAATAAACACGTAGTTGAACAAGTAGAGAAATCCAACGACTCAATTATATAAAAACATAACAAGAATTTATCCTACAAAAGGTTAAGTTAAAACTATAGATAACAAATTAGATATTCATAATAGTATGTAAAACTACAATACTAAAAGTCATAACCAACAATTAAAAATAGGAAGAGGAAGGAAAAACTCGTAGACAAAGTTCCCGCCTTGCTCCTATTGTGTCTCTGCCTCTTTAGGTCGAATCTGTGTCAAAAGTCTCAAAAATAGTATTTTTCTATGTATATATACCAAGTAAGGTCGGGCCTAAACAATTATAAATTCTCCTACACGAAAAAGGACTGTTTTTTGGCAGCCCGTCTGTGGCCGCAAATTCCCGGGCGCGGTTTTTGGCCAATGTTCTGTTTCTCGCATTTTTCACCCTGTTCCGCTTGAAATTTGAAAAAAAATAAAACATGAAAGTTGTATCCCGTTGAGTTATTTTTCTAACCATATATTTTTTATTCCAAATGGAGTTTTGAGAGAAATTTTATGTGCATTTTACTAGATAGTGCATAATATGCCTACTCGATTCTTCTTTCGTTCTTAACTATCAAATTTTGATCCCCGAACACGATCCCGACTTAATTTTTTGGGCTTTTACTCAGACTTAAAATCTCCAAATCTCTTGAATTCATTCCATAACATCTACATAGTTCGGAAGCTCTCCTAGAAGGCGTAAAATACACAATTAGTGCAAAATACTAGCGATAAAAGCTCAAACTCAATTAAAGTGCAGTAATTTAGAATGTAATAAGTGAATAAAATACGTAATTATAGCCTATCATCATATACCCTCATTCTTATTTCTTGTTAATGGTTCTTTTATTGTTATTAGGTAAGGTTAGGTAGAAGGTATCAAGTAGGCTTGCTGGATCGTGCTCCGACCGTGCGCCGATCGGGGTATCTTGGTTGAGCGCCGATCGTGTTCCCCGAGGTCGAGGTGTGACAAAAAGAGTGTTCGAAATACCTATTTTTTGAATATTTTTGGACGGAATTTTTTTTCGCTTTTACAACCGCATCGAGCAAAAATCACATTCAACTCCACGAGGCAGCCTTGGATCGTGTCTTGTATTGATAAAGTAATAACGACAATAGATTTTGGGAATCAAAGTGGGCTCCAATGGAGTTTTTGTAAAAAAAGATGGAGGGGGTGGAGAGGCTGTGATATATTTAAAGTATGTACACCTGACCGTTTTTTCACGTTTAGGTATTACATGCGCTATACTGAGTCTTTCAAAATAATAAGCATAGCGCATGTATTTCTTGCACTATATCTTAACAGGATAACTGTTCGTTAAGGTATAGCGCATTAAAAACATGCACTACATATTGAATAGTCATCAGTAATATTTTTCCTCGTACTTTTGTGTACTGAGTCTAAAATTGCATCATTTTGATTTCGGACTCCAAATTTGGGGCCCTAAAGCAAGTGTCGTACTTGTTTCACCGTGGAGCCGGTTAAAGTGTTATAATCACACTTTTATTTATAGGACTTCTAGACATGGAGACAATTAATGCGTCGGTTGATTCTTTTTCAAGGATCTAGCATGCGCTAATCCTTTTATGATAAGGGTGTTTACCTTGAAAACTGTATTGACAATTATATTTGATTTATGGTTCTAAAAATACGTGATTTATCTTAATACTAGTTATTAGATAGGAAATGCTAAGTATGATCCATAAGAGTAGGATATGCAAATCAAAATAGTCACAAGCTGAGCCTCGAGCTCACTCAAACTGGGCATGGTGGTCGAACGAAAACACTTAATAATGAGTAGTCGATGGAGAAACAATAATATTGGGGGTCTTGGGGATATACTTTTGCAGCAAATGACGAGAAATAGGTGAAGAACAATTAGTGAACACAATAAATGGGAAGCAATGAGTCGGTGGAACAATTGTTGAGAACACTTAGATAAGAAAAGTAGAGAATGTTTTGTGGTATTCAATATTCATCCCCGTTACAAAATGACAGGGGTCCCCTTTATATAGGAGGGGAAAATTTCAACATAGTACATGTCTAATCATGACAAGAAAAAGCTATTGGTACAGCTGTATAGTGGCTAAGTACGGACTCGTACTATTCTTGCAGACCTTGTCAGCTCTAACCACGTGCCCTTGGGAATTTTACGCCTTTCCATGACGGTCGTCGATTTTCATACTGCCTCGAGGAATGCTGAGATGAGTCCCCGATATGCTCTCTCGAGGCATGCGCCTCGAGGTCAAACTTCATTTTCTACTTCGCCACCCTCGAGGTCGGGCTTGGCATGCTTCGGAGACCTCGATATCGGAGTCCCCGATATCGACCATATGTAGATAATCCCTGCGTTTCTTAGAATGAAAAGGTAAGAAACGATTTGAATCCTTCGACTCTTCGACGTCCACATCATGACGTCAGTCAAGTGAAGTGAGTGATTGCTGTGACAGAAAAGATGTGCAAGGGTCACGCCTGCATGATTCTCGAAAGATCATAGTATGAAAACGGCGGTTGGCCGACTTTTTACCTTCTTCAATATGCCTAACTCATTCCTAAAAATACACCAATTCTTCATTTCTTGAACCTTCACTCTTCACAATATCTTTAGAGCTCTAATCAACTCTTTCGCTTTCTTCCCTCTCGTGTTCATATTTCGATCACTTTATTCCTCCTCTTCTAAGAGTTTTTTAGGAAATATGACAAAGACTGTTCCCTAGAAGGGAGAAACTTCTTCACCGTCACGCTCGTCAAAGAGAAAAGCAGTAGTGCCTCCTCGCATTGAGGAGTGCATCCCAGAACCTTGTGAATCGTCTTCCGATTTCAAGGTCGACAAGCCTTCTTCTAAACCGGGACAGTGTGAACCCGTGTCCCGATACATTAGCTTGATAACAGACACCAGGAAGGTGAAGGTTGACTGCCGCTGAAGAGAGGTGATGCAAGTAGAGATTCCCTCTCGGGAGGAAGACATAACGATACATAAATCCAGCTTCCTTAGTGTGTACACCTATCCATTAACCCTAGATTCGGTACAACCATCCTCGCCATCGATAGACCCCGTGATTCTCGATTTCTGCAGACAACATAGAGTGACGTTCGACCAAAAATATCCATCATTTCCTCGCCATCGATAGACCCCGTGATTCTCGATCAGTCACTTTGCAAACATGTTCGACGGGATGCCTTTTACCCTTGACCATCTTATTAGGATGTACAACCCCCGACTTTATCGAGGCGGTCTGATTAAGCTTCAACGTCGGGCCTCGAAGATTCTCTGTGCTTGCACCGACAAAGACAAGGACAGAGGATGGATGAGTCACTTTGTCCGAGTTAGGACCTTGGATCTGATTCCTGTTGAAAGGATACCGTTCCCTGAGGAATGGAATATGAATCGTAAGTGAACATGTCAATTAAGTATTTTCCCTTTTCTTTGGACAACCTTCCCCTCGAACTAACTTCCTTCGATGATGCAATTGTCGTGTGGTATCCTGGAGAGGTCAAGGATCTCTTGGATTAGGTTTTCCAGCTCGATTCAACCTACCCATATGCTAAGCGCGTATGGAGCGACCTGGCAAAGGCCCGATGGGAAACTAAAAATCATGGTGAGGTTTCACTCCTATTGTACTTGAATTCTTTAAAGGAGATACCCCTTGACTGTATTTTCATTTTTTGTGCCTACATTTTGTGTTTGTGCAAGCCTGGGAGAGGACTCATTGATGAGGGAATCCCCCTCGGGGGAGACAGATACCCCAAAACCTGCCGAGGAGAAGAGAAAAATAAAATCATCGACTAAGTCCCAAAAATCGAAGAAGGCTAAAGCTCAAAAGCCTAAGGTCGATTCAGCGGCCTTAACTTCAGAAGTAGCAGAGGGCCCCCAAGCTGGGGGTGAACAGAAAGATGACTCCCCGCTAGTATCCGGGAGAAGAGGAAGCGTGATTGCTTCGAATCTTGCTGAGCCGATGGCTGTTGAGCCGGAGGCTCCTAATCCAGAAGTTGTTGATGTTATTCCACCCAGAGCCGATGGTCACTCGGTAGATGAGCTCGGAGATCCCAGTTCTAGAGCTCCCTAGAGGAAAGAGAAGGCCCCGATTGATCCGGCCGGCGTTATTGATGTAGGTGATTCTCCACCGGGTCCGACATTCTTCCCGAAGGAGATACGGGGTGGTCATAATAGAGAGACTTTCGATGCAGGGACGTCCCTCGGGGAGAAAACTCTTCACTAGGGTCGAAGAAAACCCCGAGCTTAACGCCTCGCTCATTTTCTAGGAATCCGAGAAGCTCTGCAAACAGGTAATTTTTCGTCGAATATGCTCTGAGCTTCGATCCCCATCTTTCTGATTTTGTTCTTTTACGCTTTCAGGCTATTGTGCTTTACAATCAGGCCTTTACTAAGTCCCAAGCTGAGTTGAACTACTATGAGGAAGAGTGTAGGAGGCTCTCATTAGAGGCTGACGAGCTCAAAGCTCTTTTTACCAAAAAGGAGGAAGAACTTCATGACCTTCGGGCTCGTTTGGAGACGGTGTCCTGAGAGCATACTGATCCTTCTGAGCAGGTAATACAGTCTTCGCATGTTTTTATTTTCGAGCTTGTCCGACTTTAGCATTTAATACCTTTGGGTTGATTTTTGCAACTTCAGAAGAAAGATGTCCTGATGGGGTCGGAGCTCGGAGCTAGGGATACTGAGATTCTCAGACTCAAGCAGCGTGTGAACGAGATAGCCTCCGAGAGAAGTATCCTCCGGGGGAAGTTAAACTTGGTCGAGCATCATCTTGAGGATGCAAGGGTGTAAAGTAGTAAGTATATGGATCTCCATGCTGAATCGGTCACGGTGCTATCTGCATCCAAGTTCGAAGCCGATGCACTCATATCCTCGTACCGAGAAGATGCTGCTACTGTAAATGCTCGAGCTAAGAAGGTATCTGAAGAGGCCGAGCTTGAACTAACCCATGCCCTGGAGCATGCCCGATTAATATCTCAGAGATAGGCTCTCGAGGATGTACATGCAGGGGGCATCAATTTGTCAGTTGAGATCGAGAGGGTGAAGGCCATAGAGGAAGGATCGACAACTCTTCTCTCTTCCGTTGATTCAGCCAGTGATTCGGCCGCCGGCTTGGAGGATGATGGATATGAAATTGAAGTCCCCGATAGGGGGGAGGCCATTGATGTTCTGGGGGCCGAGGGCCAGGCTGTTGAAGGCACAACTTCTGAGGGAGCTCCGCACGAACAAGTGACCCCGGCGGTAGATTCGATTTGTTTCTTTTTTGCATTTATTCGTTCCCTTTTTTGTGTAAGGTCTCCAGGCATGAGCCTTGTAAATATGTCTTTGTGAACCTTTATTATATGTATATAAGGATCTTTGCTTTTTGTCACTTCTTGTCTTCCTTTTGCCTTTTTGGAATAATCTTTGATGCTGGTCGATAACCAGTCCGATGTGTCGGGCTTATAATATGAAACCCTTAGGGTTTCATGCTCGATGAATAATCAATAACAGTTGAACGTTTGAGATTTTCTCCTCGAGTCAAATTTTGACCCGGGGCTATCGACCCTTAGGCTTTTAACACATTGGACCTTAGGCTTTTTAGGTCGGCCCTTAGGCTTTTTAGGCTGGCCCTTAGGCTCTTATGCGTTGGCCCTTAGGCTCTTATGCATTGGCTCTTAGGCTCTTTTTAGATTGGGTCGATGCGACCTCTAGTATGGCTATAGTTTTCCCTCATTTTGGCTAAAGACTTTTGAAGTTTTGATTATACCTTAGCATGTTTTGTGTTCGTTTGACTCTTCAATGGCTCAAACGAGAACCTCGATTATGAGTTGATATGTGAAGATGGTTGAATACCTCGGGAGGTTCTCTTGAAGGCTGATTTTTGAAACCTTTTCATCGAAGGCCGATTGTTTCGAAGCCTTTTTACCGAAGGCTGATTGTTTCGAAGCCTTTTTATTGTCTCAAGTTGTTGTGATCGAAGCTCTTTTGCTTTGTCGAGGGTAGCCTGATTACCGGTTCTTTTCGAAGTATTTGAAAGCCTTTAGTTTTATGGCAGCAGTCGAACGTCTCCGAGCCGCGTTAATTTGGCCGGAGCCTTTTAATTTGGTCGTAGTCTTTATGTTCGGTCGTAGCCTTTTAGTCCCCGGGTGAGATATCCTCGCTGCCTATATCGAGGGTATGCCTTTTTAGGGGTCTTACAAGTTCGAATATATAGCCTTGACCTTAATATCGGGTTTATGCTTTTTTAAGGTCTTATAAATTTGGACATGCCTCATTGAGGTCTTATAGATCCGTTGTTGCCTCATTGAGGGTTTATGAATTTGATGTTGCCTCATTGAGGTCTTACAAATTCGATGTTGCCTCATTGAGGGATTATGAATTTGATGTTGCCTCATTGAGGTCTTACATATCCGAGTGCTCGAGGATTTCTGGCCCTTGGATTGTTTTGCGTGAAAGTAATAGACTTTTTTTAAGTCATGAAGTGTTTTGACAAGCAAAGAGGATTCTTCGATTATTTGATATATGTGTACATGTTTTTGCCTTCGGAGGCTCGACTGTTCTACATGGACACGGTTTATTTGACCGTTTGTCCCAATACAATATTCTCCTATCGAGGACCTCTTAGGCATAACTTGATTTCTTTGAGAAGATAGTTACGAGGGTGATGACCCCAGTATTCTAGGTTGATTAAGAAGAATCCTTGAATACTTTATGATTTCTCATTAGGTAGCATATAGTTGTTTCCTCGTTAAAAACCTTGTCGGTAAAATCATTTTGGGATAAAACTCGATCGAAGGGAAAAAGTGTGCAACCCATGCTTTAAAACCCAAGGTCTTCGAGTTGAAGTATGCTTCAGTGTCCACCATCGAACACCTGTGAGAAATTAGTGTTAAACACAAAATGAAAAGGGAGAAGGTTATACCTTAGAAATAATAGCATTTGAGCATCGATATGTTCCAATTGCTTGGTAGTTTCTCGCCTTCCATGGTGCCAAGTTTGTAGGACCCTTTTCCTACTACTTCGAGGACGCGGTACAGTCCCTTCCAGTTCAGGTCCAACTTCCCTTCATTTGGGTTTCGAGTGTTGAGGGTGAATTTCCTTAGGACTAAGTCCCCGACTCCGAAGTGTCGGAGGTTTGTTCTCCTGTTATAGTATCTTTCAATCCTTTGTTTTTGGGCGGCCATTTGAACAAGTGAAGCCTCTCGCTTTTCATCTAATAGTTCGAGGGCTATAGTCATGGCCTCGTTGTTCGAGTCCTCGGTGACATGTCAAAATCTGATGCTTGGCTCCCCGACCTCGACCGGTATTAAAGCCTCGGACCCATATACCAAAGAGAACGGTTTCTCTCCTGTGCTTGTCTTCGAAGTAGTTCAATATGCCCATAATACTTCGGGCAACACTTCTATCCATTTTCCCTTCGCATTTTCTAACCTCTTTTACAAGTTTTGAATGATGGTTTTGTTCGTGGACTCGGCCTGTCCGTTTGCGCATGGGTGGTAGGGCGTTGATAGGATCCTTTTGATTTTATGATTTTAGAGGAACTTCGTCATCTTGCTGCTGATGAATTGCTTCTCGTTATCACATGTAATCTCAGAGGGGATCCCGAATCGACATATGATGTGGTCCCAGATGAAGTCGATGAATTCTTTTTCTCTTATCTTCTCGAAGGCCTGTGATTCCACCCATTTCGAGAAGTAGTCAGTCATAAATAGAATAAATCTAGCTTTACCTGGCACCGTTGGCAGGGGGCCGACGATGTCCATTCCCCACTTCCTGAACGGCCATGGTGACAAGACTGAATGTAGTTGTTCGCCGGGTTGGTGAATCATTGGTGTGAACCTTTGACATTTTTCACACCTTCGAACAAATTCCTTGGTGTCCTCATCCATGCTGTCCCAATAGTAGCCCGCTCTAACCACCTTTCGAACTAAAGAATCGGCACTGGAATGATTTCCACAGGTGCCCTCATGGAGTTGATCTCGGCATGGCCTTCTTCGATCACCGACTTGGATATCTGTACGACAACTCCGGGGAGTATGTCATCTTCTTCGACGGATGATCCCAGGTTTGCTAGCATACTAGCCTCACTGTTTTTCTCTCGAGGTATGTGGACCAGAGTCCATTCTTTGAAGCGATGGAATGTGACTTGAAGTTTGTCCAAGTATCTTTGCATCCTGTCTTCTCGAACCTCGAAGCTCCCGTTTACTTGGTTTACTACCAGAAAGGAATCACATTTTGCTTCAATGACTTATGCTCCTAGGCCCTTAGCCAACTCGAGACCTGCAATCATAGCCTCATACTCGACCTCGTTAGTCAATTTTGCAGTTTTTACAGATTGTCTAATCATGCCGCCCGTAGGTGGTTTCAGAACGATACAGATCCCGGACCCTTTCACGTTCGAGGCACCGTCAGTGAATAGGGTCCACACTCTCGATGATGTGCCTGTTTTTAGTAAGAGTTATTTCTCTACCTCGGCACAAGGGCGGGCGTAAAGTCGGCCACGAAGTTCGCCAAAATTTGGGACTTGATAGATGTTCGGGGTTGATACTCAATATCATACCCTCCGAGTTCAATGGCCCATTTGGCCAATCAGCCCGATAATTCAGGCTTATGAAAGATGTTTCAAAGAGGATATGGTGTTAAAACACATATATGATGACATTGAAAATAAGGCTTCAATTTTTGAGATACACTTATTAATGCAAGAGCTAATTTTTCTATGTGTCGATACCTGGTTTCAGCATCTCCCAAGGTCCGACTTACGTAATAGACAGGGAATTGTATACCTAGTTCTTCTCGAACCAACACACCACTTACTGTTACTTCGAAGGGAATTACATTATAGCAGTATGTACCATACTTCGTGATGAACGTAGTCATTTCCCTATCCTCTGGGTTAATTTGAATTTGATTATACCCGGAGTAGGCATCGAGAAAAGTGAGGACCTCGTGGCCGGCCGTGGCATTGATCAAGCGATCGATGTTGGGCAATGGGAATGAGTCTTTAGGGCATGTTTTATTTAAATCTTTGTAATCTACTCACATCGTTAACTTATTTCCCTTTTTGGGAACCACTACTACATTAGCCAACCATTCGGGGTATTTTACCTCCCTAATGGATCCTATCTTGAGGAATTTTGTTACCCCGTCTTTGATGAACGCATGTTTTACCTCGAATTGAGGCCTCCTCTTCTGCTTCACCAGTTTGAACCTGGGGTCGACGCTCCGTCGATGGGTGGTTATTTCCGACGGGATCCCTGTCATGTCTAAATGGGACCAAGAAAAGCAATCAATGTTGTTAATAAGAAATTGGATGAGTTTTTTCTTGAGCTCGGGGGTTAATCCCGTTCCCAGGTATACCTTTTGATTTGGAAGATGCGCGATCAAGATGGCCTGTTCGAGTTCTTCGACCATCAATTTTGTTGCATCCGACTCCTTGGGGGAAATAAAGGTTCGAGGAGTGAGGAAGTCTTCTTCGTCGTCCTTGTTTGAATGCTCACAGACTACCTGTTCTTCGGGGGTCAACCTGTTTTCTGATTTATCCAGGACTGGGAGAGTTGATTTCGGTGCCATGTCGTGTACCGCGAACATCTCCTTTGCTGCATGTTGCTCTCCATACACCATTTTAAAACCATCATTTGTTGGGAACTTCATTATCTGATGAAGAGTCGATGGTACCGCCCTCATGCTATGTATCCACGGCCTTCCAAGCAAGGCATTGTACCTCATGTCGCCTTCGATGATGTGGAGCTTGGTGTCCTGATTTGTACCGGACACGTTGACTGAGAGGATGATTTCCCCTTTTGTTGTCTCGCTTGCCATGTTGAATCCATTAAGGACTTGATAGGTGGGTATGATCCGATTGAGCAGTCCGAGCTGCTCAACCACCCTCGACCTGATTATGTTGGTCGAGCTACCAGGATCCACGAGCACACGTTTAATTCGAACATTATTTAAAAGAAAAGAAATTACCAGTGCATCATTATGTGCATAGGACAAGGCCTCGATGTATTCTTCTCTGAATACAAGAGCGTCCTCCAGTATATAACTTCGAGTTTGCCTTTTTGCTGCGATGGATACCTTGGCCCGTTTGAACTTGGGTCCCTGTGGGACGTCAGTTCCATCGACGATCATGTGAATGGCGTGTTGAGGTTCTTCTGATTTATTATTTCTATTCGCCTCTCTTTCTCGGAAGTGGTTCTTGGCTCGATTGCTGAGGAATTCTTGGAGGTGCCCTTCGTTGATCAGTCGGGCCACCTCCTCCCGAAGCTGCCTACAATCATCGGACCTATGACCGTGAATGCCGTGGTATTTGCACATTAAGTTGGGGTTCCTTCGGGAAGGATCTGACTGTGCGGGCTTTGGCCATCTGGTATCCCTGATTTTACCCATAACTGATATGATGACCGAGACATCAATGTTGAAGTTTTATTCTGACAACCGGGGTGCCTCCGTTGGCCTCGAATTCCTGTCGAATCCGGTCTTTCTCATGAGTCCCCGGGAATTTTTCCCACGATCTATTCCTTGATCATTTTGAGGTATATTCCGTCTCGAAGTGTCTCTTCGATCTTTAACGTATGGCTTATACCTTTCTTTGCTTGATTTTGACTCCCTTTCTGTAGACCTTGACTCCTTTGCTAGGAGCCTTCTGGGATAACTGAGCCATAGGGTGCTCCTAATTGATCATCCTCGAACCTGATCTTTGATTGATATTTGTTGTGTACATAGGCCCAAACCACATCGGGATATCCGACCAAGTTCTGCTTTAGCTGCTTCGAAGCTCACGAGCTTCGTTGTTCAGGCCTTGAGTGAAGGCTTGCACTTCCCAGTCATCAGAGACCGGTGGTAATTCCATTCGCTCCATCTGAAAGCGAGATACAAACTCCCTTAACATCTCGTTTTCCCTTTGTTTGATTTTGAAGACATCAGACTTCCTCGTAGCGACCTTGATGGCACCGGCATGTGCCTTTACAAAAGAATCTGCCAACATGGCGAACGAATCCATTGAGTTCGGGAGTAGGTTATGATACCACATCATGACCCTCTTTGAGAGTGTTTCTCCAAACTTTTTCAATAAGATGAATTCAATCTCGTCATCCTTCAGGTCATTTCCCTTTATAGCACAAGTGTAAGAAGTGATGTGCTCATTGGGGTCCGTGGTCCCGTTATACTTCTGAATATCGGGCATTCTGAATTTCTTCGGGATGGGCTTCGGAGCTGCACTCGATGGGAATGGTTTCTGCACGGACTTCCTTGAATCTACACCCTTTAAAATTGGGGGTGCGCCCGGGATCTGTTCGACCCTTGAGTTATAGGTCTCCACCTTTTTATCGTTAGCCTCTATCTTCTTTTCCCCCGATTCAATCCTTGTAGCAAGGTCCTCGAGCATCTTCATGATAGCGGGGTATGCTGCTGACCAGTTGTTGCTTGATCTCTCTAGTGCTTGCCCGACTCTAGGAATTGTTTCCGATGCTGCTATGCTTGGAGTTTTTTGCTGGCTCTGTAACTGAGCAATAGCCACTTGCTGCTCTTGTAACATCTCAAAAATGACTTGTAGTCTAACTTTTCTTTCTTCTCGAGTTGGAGTTTTCTACGCTTCGTGTTGGTCACCTTCTCGCACACTTCCGTTGGTATCAGAGCCTACATCGATATGCATAGTATTGCGAGAGGCCATATTGACGGGAGTGGCGCTGGTACTACCCCAGGATTTTGTGGTGGTACACCGGTGATTGGGGCCGCTGCACTGTTCTCTCTATGGGCCTCAAGGCCATTGTTCTCATGTGCATTCACTGAGTTAGACATTTTTTACCTGAAATCGAAGATTCTTGGACAAGAAAAAGTGTGAAGAATAACTTGTGTTTTCAGAAAACTAACACTAAAACAATCACTATTAGTTTTAGCACCACAGTGAGCGCCAAACTATTTACCTTGAAATCGGTATTGACAATTATATTTGATTTGTGATTCTAAAAATACGTGATTTATCCTAAAACTAGTTATTATATAGGAAATGCTAAGTATGAGCCAAAAGAGTAAGATATGCAAACCAAAATAGTCATAAGGCTGGACCTCGAGCTCACTGAAATTGGGCCTCGAGGTCGAACGAGAACACTTAGTAATGAGCAGTCGATGGAGAAACTGTGAACAACTATTTTTTGACCACACCCAAATTCTATACTATTTTCGATGTAAATATTNGATTCTTGACACGTCGAACTAAACGAGTATGCGTACGCGTGACTCGTATTGAGTTAATTATTTAAATAATCGAATAATAAGAAAGGTTAAAAATACAAATATATCCTAAAAGTGAGTAATTAAACAATTTAAGCCAAGTTTAATCATTAAGCGACCGTGCTAGAACCACGGAATTCGGGAGTGCCTAACACCTTCTCCCGGGTTAACAGAATTCCTTACCCGGATTTCTGGTTCGCAGACAATTTAAACAGAGTCAAAATTCCTCAATTTGGGATTTAAACCGGTGACTTGGGACACCAAATAAACTATTCCAAGTGGCGACTCTAATAAAAAATAAAATATTCCCATTTCGAATAATGTCACTTTAAGTGGAAAAACTCCCGTACCCCCTTTGAGGCGTATAAAAAAAGGAGGTGTGACAGAAACAATAATATTGGGGGTCTCGGAGATAGCCTTTTGCGGCCAATAGCGAGCAATAGATGAAGAACAATTAGTGAACACAATAAAGGGAAGCAATAAATTTGTGGAACAATTGTTGAGCACACTTAGATATGAAAAACAGAGAATGTTTTGTGGTATTCAATACTCATCCCCATTACAAAATGACAGGGGTCCCTTTTATATAGGAGAGGAGAATCCCAACATATTACATGTCTAATCATGACAAGGAAAAGCTACTGGTATAGCTGTATAGTGGCTCAGTACAGACTCATACTATTCTTGCAGACCTTGTCAGCTCTAACCACGCGCTCTTGGAAATTTCCCGCCTTTCCATGACGGTCGTTGATTTTCATATTGCCTCGATGTATGCTGAGATGAGTCCCCGATATGCTTTCTCGAGGCATGCGCCTCGAGGTCAAATTTCATTTTCTACTTCGCCCCCCTCGAGGTCGGGCTTGGCATGCTTCGGAGACCTCGATATCAAAGTCCCCGATATCGACCATATATAAAGGGTTAACAGTAAAACTGGAACTGAAGTCCATTTTTACACCATACAGGTTAAAATGGCTTACCATAATATGCAAATCTTCATAGCATAGTTTGATTAGTAACCAAGAAAATAGAGTACTAATTTGTTATAGTCGCGTAAATTGATCTTATAATATAATTTTCTTTTTAAATTATTAGTGTATATAACTTAAATAAATTGGTCATCATTGAATACGAGTTAGTGGGTTTCTGTTGACCCCAAGTCCCAACTAGATTATAATTTATCTTCGAAGCTTAAAGCCTAGAGGTTAATAGTGTTACTGAAACCATGATCAATCACGATCAGCAATTCAGCATGCAAGGTAAGGAGATATAATCCAGCTGTGGGGTTAAATAATCTTACATAAACTCGAAAAGACCTGATTGGATAATGGGAACTAATTCTAATGATGGACAACAGTGTGGGGGGGGGGGGAGACAGTGAATTAGTATTTTAAGCGACCATAATTAGTAGTGCAATAAATAATTAATTCCATGAAAAGAATGTTCAACTCAAACCATAGTGGGCTGCTACTACGAATGAAACCGTTGTTTGTCAACTCAAAGACCTTTTCCACCTTAATTATAACGGTACGTTTTTTTTCCCATTACACAAAAACATCTGGGAAGATAAGACTTGTCTATCATTGTTGCGAGAGCTGTTCATAAATCCTTGTCACAAACCCACAAATTCGATTTGTTGTATATCATGAAGAGAGAATAGTTGTATTAATTTTGTTCAAAATGCAGTTTGTTGAAGGGAAGAAGAATAGGTTTTCAGCAAGTAGAAGAGTAGATAAGTCGATGAGGAAGGAAATTCCTCGAGTTACTCTGGCTTCTATTGAATCCTTGTCCGTACCACTTGTAAGTTAATTTCTATATTCTCCTTTCAGCCGGCGGCGGAGGCAGCATTTCTACGAAGGAGGTTCAAAAAATATTTTTTTTAACTAGTGGGAATTGAACCTATGACCTTATCAAGGTTTTGAACTCCCTTGACTACTAAACTACACTTCTGAGTTGTGTTAAGGGGGTTCAAAACTTAATATATAGAGGTAAAAAATAGATTTTGCCTTATATATACAGTGTAATTTTTCGACGAAGAGGGTTCGAAAACCTCCTTCCGCCCCCCTAAATCCGCCCCTGCTTTCAGCCATAACATTTTAATTTGTAGAAATATTTGCAATTATATATGAGGCATGCAGGTGCAGGAAGTTGTGTTCTTGGCGGACTACCGATGCATCAAGTGCCAGCAGAGGGTGGCGGAAGTGATGTCAAAGATGAATGGTAACTTCTCTTTCCTCCTCTCTTATATAAACATCCATTTGTGTTTTTGGTTACATTTCATCGTCTACATATATAAAAACCATATTCTTTGAATGAAGCTAGTAAATGTTTCTCGATTCTGACGACACCTTAGAGCTGGGCAGGAAGGGTTTCTGTAACGACGACTCGATCAGTCGTTTTTTGTGTAATTGCACATCGTTATCCTTTTTATTCCTTCACACATGTGTGCTTATGCATTTAGGACTTTTGGGGTTGATTAGTTTCGTTTCAGATTGATTTAATTTGTACCCTTGATTCTTGATTAGTTTTGTGATAACGATTCCTGACTACGGAAGGGAAGTTGGGGTTGTACAATTCTGTGTTCCCCCTTTGTTGACGACAAGTCATACAACTTGCTATCTTGGACCACTGGGTTTGCATTGGATTCTATTGCTTTGCTGAATTCCCCAAATTTTAAGGAATCAATCACTCCTTTGGCACAAAGCGTTGGATATGATGTCGTTTTGGCTTTAACCAACTTTCTATTGCTTGTTTGCTTTTTCCTTGGTCCCATTGGTTTAATTTTGCAAAATTTTAGCCCCCTTTCTATATTTCCCAGGAAAGCACCAACATTAATTTTAGTTCTACTTGCAGCCATAAAAATAAAATAAAAAATTTAACTTTTGACTAATTAATGGCTCTTAAACGGGTAGTAGCAAGCCTTACCTTATTTGTTTAGCTTGACTAATGATCCCTTTTTCTGTTATAAGGATTATGAAATTTGCAATTTATAGCCTATTTGGTCAAGCTTTTTTTTGGGTCAAAAGTATTTTTTTTTTTTTTTGCAAAAAATTGATGTGTTTGACCAAGCTTTTGGAAGGAAAAAAAGTGTTTTTGAGTAGTAGAAAAAAGTAGTTTGTTTTCAAAAACACTTTTCTGAGAAGTAATTTTGAGAAAAATATACTTAAAAGCAGTTTTCAAAAGTTTGGACAAAAATACTAATTACTGTTCAAAAGTCTTTTTCAAATTAATTAGCCAAACACAAACTGCTTCTCGCCAAAAATACTTTTTTTTTAAAACTACTTTTGAGAAAAATATTTTTCAAAATAAGCTGATTTTAGAAGCTTGGCCAAACAGGCTATTAGTACGCTGCTAACATTTAAAATTCAAAAATTGTTCGAACTAGGTCACAGGGGTTGATGGTAGAGTCCCTTAATTGTATATTAACATTGTATTGAAGAGACAGTCCCTTGTCAAAACCCAAAATCGTCAGACAAAATTTGTGAACTGAAAATCAAACGTACATCTGCTTTCTATTTTGAGGTCAAAAGTATTGACTATTATTATTCAAATTTGATTTAGAGAAACACGCAGAATCATTTGAAACAATTTGTAAAGCTAGTATTTATATAACATGTCAGATGATTCAACTACAGGAGAAACGGAATCTGTGTTGATAAGTGTGCTGGAGAAGAAGGTGACTCTAACTTGCAACTTTTCAAAGGAGTCAGATGGAGGAGTAGCTTCAATCTGTCGGAATCCCTTCAACAGATTTACTTTCCTGATGCGGATGTTCCTCTCTTCTTGCACCTGATTAGTGTATATGTCCACCTTCATACATTTTAATAATTTTCTCCAGTTGCTCATCTTATGCATTTGACACTTGTAATTTTATTGTGCTACATGGAGAAATAAAAGAAAAGTTGTTACTTACATGTTGGAATTACTCTTTTTGTTTTATTAGCTTTGCATTTCAATACCTTAACGGCTCTTTTGCAACGATATATATAAATTAATAATGATATATACAAATTAATGATTTAAATGATCTTTGTCTTTCCCCAATATATATATATATATATATTCTGTGTGTGTGTTTACCATAAAAATGGATAACAATTAAATTTGTACGCGGCTTTAAGAATACGTAGATTGATTCAACACAAATAGTCAAGAATATTAGATAAATGGGTTAAAGATAAAATGAATAATCAAACCAATCATGATGTTACGGGTTGGCTCGTATTTAGGCTGGACAGTAGTTCTGCCTTCGATCGGACTCTCGGTTCGAAGCCAATGGTCTATGAAGAACAACAATAAAATAAGAACTTTGCAATAGCTAGAAAGCACAAAAATGAATTTATATTGCCCTGTTATGCGTGTTACAATGTGGTGCTACTAAATAAAAAGCTTCCCCTTTATATAGTAGGAGAGTTTCATCCTTATTACAATTCTAAAAAAGGTAAAAATCTTCCTTTTTCGTTAATTACTGATATGTTACCGACATCTGGCGAGATCTGTGCCGTGATATCCGATTGGGTTAGCATATCACGGTCCTCTGTTAGTTGTGTGCAATCGTTTGCCATATTTTCCAAGGTCTTGGAGTTAATTTTGGGTTTGGGGGTGTTGTCTTATCAGGTCCGATGGCGAGCACTCCGTTCGGGCCTTGACACAAAGAGTTACCAGTTCCAATTCTGATCTCATATATTCATACTCTTACTTCGTTTGATCCACCGGGAAATCGGGGTGTGCGTTAACCCCAATTTCACCCGTATACAAATAGTGTCGCGCCCCTTTTTCTCGCGAAATAGGGTTTCGACATGTGACAACTCTTTTAAAGAAGTATTAAAAGAGGAGAGTCGCCACCTAACAATTTTTAAGGCGCGTTAGTGCACCTATTTGCACGTGACTCAAGTTCAACTAGTTTACGTCACCAAAGATCGGGTAAGGGCTCGAATTACCTCGAAGAGAAGGTGTTAGGCTCTCTTCGAGGTCCACAACTGTGAGTCCCGGCCGAACTTGAATTTTATGAATTAGTTAGATAAACAAAGATAGAGAGCACGAAGTTTGAGAATTTTATTATAAAAAGGATTTCGAATAGGTGAGTACAAACACTTGATTCAAATAAAAAGGAAATAAAATGGGAGGTGTCCTAAGTTTTTTAGCCTAAAGGATCACCCCGTACAATATAAATAATATTCCGTAACTACCTCGAGATGGGTTGTTACTCATATTATTCAGCGGGCACAAACTATCATCTCCTGCTACCCAATTGCTATCTTTAAGTTGTTACCTAAAGCGCACTAGTTCAATTATAAGTCGTACCTTATACATGCACTACATGTCCCATATATGGTCCAGGAGGTATTGGACCTCTATTTTGGGTGGTTCTAAACCTCACTTAGGCTGCTCAGAAATGTTAAAACTAAGCGACATGCAAAACACATTGGACTTCATATATGGGTAGTTAAGGCTCAAGTTTGCCTCCATACTTAAACAACAAATGTACGTGAAACAGGTTTTCATGTTAGGAAGTTCATAATTAAAGAACTTAAATCCCTATAGACATGATTTCTATGTGATAAGGCATCAGGGCATGCAAGCATTTTCAAGAACTAGCGTCGTTCATAGACGGGATTGTATAGTTGTTGCATACTGATTATTGAAATGGCCGATTCCCAGTTATTAGCCCTGTAGATGTTGCACTTAAGTGATTTATGTAGTGAAGACGGTGGAATCTATCGGGAGAAACCCATAATTACTCATGCTTTTGATAGTGGCCTAGGTGAACGATAAACAATGTTGAGAGGGGCATCATTAACAGTTATTAGGGTGAATAGTGGTACCCTATAGACAGGATCTCTAACGATTAGCACTTGAAACCTGATTTTATTGTTATACTTTAACCTTATAGGCAGGGTTTCTAGGTGAACAGTGAGATGCAATAACAAATGAGATGATTAAAATCCTATAGGCGTGGTTTCTAGTGGATATGCTGCAGCAATGCAAATTAAAGGAGAGTTCAACGATATTTATTTCATATGGGCAGGTTTTCTAACATGTAGCAACAAGAGTAATTGAAGCATTTGAGCTCATGCTTTGCTAGTAGACAAGTAGTGTGAGCGTGTGCTTCTCCTAATGGCAGTACTTCTACAGTGTGCATAGATAATGAACAACATATAGCAAGCACATCATTCAGTCCTATAGGCATGTTATCTACCCATCGCATATTAATATTAAAATCTATCTCATTCCCTTTTACTAACAACCCCAATTGTTTATACAAAGATTATTACAGGCCCAATGATGAGTAACTTAATAATATTACACAACAGTGAACATGCATACCCAGCACTATTAGGCCTTCAATATCTCTTACACAGCGTACCCAGGTCTTCAACAAAGCCAAGTTCAGTACACGACCCAAAGGCCCATAGAAGAGTCCAAACCAATTTAATTAACCACAACACTAAGTGTTGCACCACTTTAAACAACCAAACTCAGATACACAGTACATGACAGGGCAGTAAAGTATTAGGGACATCTTTGTAGGTTGAGGGAATGACTAGGACCAAGCCCTAGTGTGTTAGAGTTCACAAGGGCCTCAATTGGGCCCCGAGCAGTGCTCATACTAGGGAGGCCAACAATAAAACCTAGATAGCCTTGGCTTTCAGCCGGTTAAGAGTGGGAATTTAAAATATCAGAATAGAAAATAAGGAGAGTGGACAGTGATAGAGGGATAGAGATCAAGTAATACACCAAATTGAGCATACAGAGCAACTAGTCAAGCATGCCATTAGGTTCAGTAAGGTATACATAGCAAAGTACCACATAGAAAACATAATAGGAATTAGGAGAAGGAAACAGGTTTGCAGGCATACATAAATTATCATGTATAGATGCATGAAGTTAAACTAGTTGAACATAAAGATCCAAATTAAGTTAAGTCTACACCCTAAGGCCATATTAATCAGTATTTAGACATGATAGAGGGAAACACACATTGTGATAATCACTTAAAATATGGGGTAGAAAATGAACCAATGCATACTTGAAAACATAGAGGCAAAGTCATAGTTGATAAAAATAGAGTATTTATTTTTAAAATCAGGACAACATGAAACATATTTAGAGCAGACTTTAAAGCAGCATTCCATAGAGTTGAGACTAATACCCAAAGGGCAATCAAGTATACATAGGACTTAGCACTAAAAGGTTCATTCAAGTGGGGATTGTTCCCATAGAGTTGTGGTAGTACCCAAAACATAATATGAAGAAATTTTATAATATACAGTCACAATAATCAGACTCATATCAAAATGGACTTTCATTGAAGTTTAAAACTAAACATGCTCAGATTCTAAATGGTGCGAAAACCCGTTTCAGAAAACAAAGAATCACAGAAGTGCAAATCATAGTGAAGAATACGTATTAGCATAACACAAACAGTAAACAATCCCATGCGTTTAATTATCACAGAATGACATCAAAGTATTAAACATTATCATAGTTAAATCATGCTCATGTAATTCAAATACATGTGCAGAAAGAAAGAAAGAAATTGAAAATTGCAAGGGATTAAAAAGCTAATCAATAGTAGAATCAAGAGAGTAAAGAGCGTAATAGAAAAAATCTTAAGTCTCCGATGCTTCAAAGATCACAAGAGCCTCGAGAGTGGGTAGATCAATGGGATTCTTACGGATTGATTTGAGCTTGGTTCGAGGTAAGTAGCTTGCCTAACCTTGTGTGGGGAAATCTCCTTTGGATTTGGTACTGTTGTGATATGTGAGCGTTGTGTACGTGAGGTGACGAGTGCGTACACGAGCTATTTGTTGTAAAACCTAATTTTTCCTGAGTAGTAATCTATTTTCATCTTAATTGAGTTATACCAGCATGTATAGTTATCTTTTTTAGCCTAATATCATATATCTACGTGCTTTAACTGAATATTTGAACTATGTCCAGCATGCCTAGTTGATTTCCTGTTTTTTCTTGATATTTATCAGTCTTAACTGTAGAATTCTTGTTGCTAACTGTTGTATTTATCAGTTTGAGCTGTGTGATTACTTTTGAGACTACGAGGCAGTACCTCGAGAGTTCTCCCAACATATTTACTTTTGAGACTACGAGGCGGTACCTCGGGAGTTCTCCTTGTATATTTACTTTTGAGACTACGAGGCGGTACCTCGGGAGTTCTCCCTACACATTTACTTTTGAGACTACGAGGGGGGTATCTCGGGAGATCTTTTCGCATATTTACTTTGGGACTACGAGACGGTATCTCGGAAGATCCCCTGCTGCTTACCCCTGTGTGTTGTACTGTTATTTTGCTGTGTTTTCATTTTTGTCAAATTCCAGTCTTTGTTTAGCCTAATATCACATATCTACGTGCTTTAACTGATTATTTAAACTCTGTGCAACATGCCTAGTTGATTTCCTGCTTTTCCTTGATATTTATCAGTCTTAACTGGAGAATTCTTGCTGTTAACTGTTGTATTTATCGGTTTGATCTGTGTGTTTACTTTTGAGACTACGAGGCGGTACCTCGGGAGTTTCCCAACATATTTAATTTTGAGACTACGAGGCGGTACCTCGGGAGTTCTCCCTGTATATTTACTTTTGACACTACGAGGCGGTACCTCGGGAGTTCTTCCTACATATTTACTTTTAAGACTATGAGGGGGTACCTCGGGAGTTTCCCAACATATTTACTTTTGAGACTACGAGGTGGTACCTCGGGAGTTCTCCCTGTATATTTACTTTTGAGAATACGAGGCAGTACCTCGGGAATTCTTCCTACATATTTACTTTTGAGACTACGAGGGGGTACCTCGGGAGATCTTTTCGCATATTTACTTTGGGACTACAAGACGGTATCTCGAAATCCCCTGCTGCTTACCCCTGTGTGTTGTACTGTTATTTTGTTGTGTTTTCATTTTTTTTAAATTCCAGTCTCTTATTATACTGTTAGATTCTCCTGCTTTATTTATTATATACCAGTGGGCCTGACCTAACATCGTCACTACTCGACCGAGGTTAGGCTTGGCACTTACTGGGTACCGTTATGGTGTACTCATACTACTCTTCTGCACATGTTTTGTGTGCAGATCCATGTGCTCATTTTCAGCCACGTCATCAGTTAGCAGTGACAGTTTGGAGACTTCAAGGTATATCTGCCATGTCCGCAGACCTCGGAGTACCCCTCTATTCTTCTCTATGTCAATTACCTTTTGTATTTCTACATTAGACTATGGTGTATAGAGATAATAGTTTCCTTTTGTAGCTTGTGACTTATGATGTTCCGGGTTTGGGAATACTGTGTATTACTAGAGTGTTGGTTATTGTACATGCCGAGCGGCATTGTTACCAGTTATTTGGTTACCTGTTGCAGTTAGTTGTTAAGTTTTACTTTCATTTTTTGTTATTTTCCGAAGTTTGTTAGGCTTACCTAGTCGTACAGACTAGGTGCCGTCACAACATTTTACGGAGGGAGTTTTGGATCGTGACACTTTTGCTCGGAACCAAGGATGTTGAAGAAAGGAAAGGAAAATTACCCACTCCAAGTCTCAGCAAACATTTATCTATATATAAAAGGGATTATCCTTATGGTACGATCAAGGTTACATATAAAGCATACCTACATGTCAGAAAGAGAGTGAAAGAATCTTTTGTACAAAGCAATAGAAGTCGAAAAATATTTCCCCAAGTTTTTTTATAGTATGGTTGGAATTAAAGAAGAATTCTACAGCCCGATGGTTTAGAGCAAGAAAAGAATTAATGTCATTATAAATCGTATTAGGTAAACACCCACCGCTGAAAAAGAAGACAACAAGTCTATGTTGATTGTAGTTGTGGTAGAATAACCAAAAATCAAGACAAAAGTAGTTGAGAAAGGCAAGCAAAGGTATGACGTAACCCTCATCCCAAAGGCTTCTTAGCGGACCGACAAATTAAAGAGGTGTTTCCTCTTCACGCATAGAAATAACTGCATTTGCTTCTGCCCTTTATTATTGCAAAAAGGTTCAATTGACTTTTCAGATTGTCACCGAAATACTTTGTTTCATGTCTGGACAGGTAAGTTATCCAACAGCCTATTAAGCCACTTTTTCTGTTACATGTCCATTGCTAATTGACTATATATGATAGCTAACCAACAGAATTTTGACAAATTAATCTTGTAAAAAACAAGTAGGTATGCATGGTGATGCGGGTTAATCTGGATTGCCCTTCTTGCTGCAGGAAAATGAGAAGAATAATTCTCAGGATGAAAGGTAATCTACAAATTCTTAGGATAAACAGATTAATATTGTGTATAATGTAATTGTATGACTAATATGGTGTAGAAATAGAGATGCACCTGATAGAGAAGCAACACAACAGAGTGAGCATATTTGGCCGGTTTGATCCAGCAGATATAGCCATAAGAATTAGGAAAAAAATGAAGAGAAGAGTTGAGATTTTGGACATTCAATTACCCGGTGATGGACAGGCTGAAGAGATGCCTCATGCCACTGATGACGGCCCTCACTAATCCATAATGCAACAACCTGTAACGCTGAAGCTAATACAGAGAATAAATAATTAATGTATGTTCATGTGCTAAGGCACTCTTTCTATACAATACCAAATTAATGTATGTTGATGTACATAATTTAGCTGTCTTTCATACAACTTTACTTTAGTCCAATTACAAGAGAAAAAATTTCATGCATTCTTTGGAATTAATTTGACTATTTCACGACCAGTTAGAACCAGCTTTTTTTTTTAACTCAAACCTAATCTCTTAAACTTAAAATAGTCGACGGATGTATAATCTAGATATAATTCATGTACAATATATGTATAACTATGTATAATCAATGTATACCGGCTAGGAAAAGTAAACATTAAATATTGCCGGTTATTTGAGTAACGATCCCCCCCCCCCCAATAACAAGATTCAACCGAAATAACCGCACACCTAATCTCTTAAACTTAAAATAATCGGCGGATGTATAATATAGATATCGTTCATATACAATATAAGTATAACTATGTATAATCAAAGCCGGCTATTTGAGTAACAATCCCAACCAATAAAATAAACAATTTGATCGTGGTGCCATCATGAGTCATGACCTAGGAGCATTTTGATCGTGAAAAAAAATCCAATAAAAATATAATATAGTAAATTTCGGTAATTATGATGAATAAGCGATTGTGCATAAAGTGCCCCAATATAAATTAAGATCCACCAATTTAACTAGAAAGAACAAAAATAAAAACAAAAGTAAAAAAGAGTGACAAGATTTTGGATAGAGGAATTTTACTGTTAAAAAAATTACAAGAAAATAAAAGATAAAGTAAAAAATGATAATTAAAAAAGAAACCCAAAAGAGTGACAAGTATTTTGGATGAATTAGTTATTGAAAAGATCAAAATTAAAAAAATATAACAAAACATAATAATAATAATAATAATAATAATAATAATAATAATAATAATAATAATAATAATAATAATAATAATAATAATAATAATAATAATAATAATAATAATAATAATAATAATAATAATAATAATAATAATAATAATAATAATAATAATAATAATAATAATAATAATAATAATAATAATAATAATAATAATAATAATAATAATAATAATAATAATAATAATAATAATAATAATAATAATAATAATAATAATAATAATAATAATAATAATAATAATAATAATAATAATAATAATAATAATAATAATAATAATAATAATAATAATAATAATAATAATAATAATAATAATAATAATAATAATAATAATAATAATAATAATAATAATAATAATAATAATAATAATAATAATAATAATAATAATAATAATAATAATAATAATAATAATAATAATAATAATAATAATAATAATAATAATAATAATAATAATAATAATAATAATAATAATAATAATAATAATAATAATAATAATAATAATAATAATAATAATAATAATAATAATAATAATAATAATAATAATAATAATAATAATAATAATAATAATAATAATAATAATAATAATAATAATAATAATAATAATAATAATAATAATAATAATAATAATAATAATAATAATAATAATAATAATAATAATAATAATAATAATAATAATAATAATAATAATAATAATAATAATAATAATAATAATAATAATAATAATAATAATAATAATAATAATAATAATAATAATAATAATAATAATAATAATAATAATAATAATAATAATAATAATAATAATAATAATAATAATAATAATAATAATAATAATAATAATAATAATAATAATAATAATAATAATAATAATAATAATAATAATAATAATAATAATAATAATAATAATAATAATAATAATAATAATAATAATAATAATAATAATAATAATAATAATAATAATAATAATAATAATAATAATAATAATAATAATAATAATAATAATAATAACAATAATAATAATAATAATAATAATAATAATAATAATAATAATAATAATAATAATATAATAAAGAAAAAATAAAGTGAAAAAGATGAGGAATTGTTACCACAAAGAATTAAAAAAAGAGAAAAAAGGAAGAAATAAAAAAAAAGTAACTATAAGAATTTAAACATACAAATTTGTTAACAATTACAAACATTACAAATTGTTTTTAAGATTTTATTAATCAGCTGCCCCCTCCCATACTATGCCTGCGCTCCACCTAAAGCCGTTTCCCTTTTTCCGTTCTTTTCTTTTTAAGAGCTTTATTTCTTATCTTTTTTACTTTCTTTTATTTTTTCATTTTATTGTTTTTTTTTCACTTTATTCTTTTTTTCTAATAAAACTCTGCACTCTTTTCTTGTTTCTTTTAAATTTTTATAGTTACTTTTTTAATTTCTTCCTTTTTTCTCTTTTCTTAATTCTTTGTGGTAACAATTCCTCATCTTTTTCACTTTTTTTTTTTTTTTTTTTTATTATTATTATTATTATTATTATTATTATTATTACTATTACTATTATTATTATTATTATTATTATTATTATTATTATTATTATTATTATTATTATTATTGTGTTTTGCTATATTTTTTAATTTTGATCTTTTCAAAAACTAATTCATCCAAGATACTTGTCTCTCTTTTTGGGTTTCTTTTTTAATTATCATTTTTTACTTTACCTTTTCTTTTCTTGTAATTTTTTTAACAGTAAAATTCTTCTATCCAAAATCTTGTCACTCTTTTTTACTTTTGTTTTTATTTTTGTTCTTTCTAGTTAAATTGGTGGATCTTAAAATTCATATTAGGAACTTTATGCACAATCACTTATCCATCATAATTACCGAGATTTACTATATTATATTTTTATTGGACTTTTTTTCACGATCAAAATGCTCCTAGGTCGTGACTCATGATAACACCTAATCTAACTCGCTAAATGAACTAACATAATAACATAAATAAATCTCATATATAACATCATATGACTAAGATAAATCATAAATAGAGCCACGATTCTTCAAATTTCTCATAAATCTAAATGAAGTATGGACTTCAAAGTTGTTGCCCAGAAATACAACGCACTAACTCCTGGAAGCTCCATTCACGCCCACTTACCGAGCGAGGAAGACACTATCGTTCCCTGAATCGAGGGACTACACGCTTTGGCAATCTCATGATCGTGATTTGGTCATCATTATGTGGTGAGAAAGTGGCGATAAGCTTATGCTTGTTTGGAGGGGTTATTATAAAGAATTAAAGTGTGTCGTTCACGATACATAAGATAATCAGACAAAGCTGCTCCTATATAAGGAACAAGGTATTGTAGTGTAGTAGGGAAATCCTCCCTTTTGGCTGTCACAATAGTCTATTCCATCGCTCCACCTTATGTGAAAAGTGGTTACTACTTGGCCACAGAAGACGTTTTTTTCCCTATAGCTACATAAACACATGTTACATTTGACCAGACCATAGAGCTTAATTAAAAAGATTTCGGGCGTGCCTTTTCAATTCACAGTTATGAGCGAGTATTCCTTTATCTCTTGCTCGCTTCAATCGGGCTCGAAAAACTTAGGGAAGAATGATGGATCACTAATGAGGCCCATTATCATAACATAAGTCTGAGTATGATATAATAAGTGCATAGTCAATCATAATCATCCCTAAGAACTGATGTCACAACATGAGCACTAAAAGTAACAAAATACAATAAAAAAAATTGGAATACATCATCGTCGCACAAGATAACAGTAATACGTTGAGAACAATGACCCTAAGGTATTGCAGACGTATAATCAGCTCTACCTCGAGTCGCTCAAGTGAACATCTACTCAGCTCCCTCTTGGGTGTCACGAACCAAATTCCTAACCAAGAGGTCATGATGACGCCTAGCACCACTTGCTAGGCAAGCCAAAAAATAATAGAAATGAAGGGCAATACCTAGCACGAAATAACATGATATCATAAATAAAGGGTAAAACTCAATAAAGTATACAAAGAAAAAATCCAACAACCGTCTAACACCTCCAAGAGCTGGAATCATTAGGTACATGAGCGTCTACAAAATTACTAAATACAACATCTTAAATAAATAATACATTGTTTGATGCAAATAAACAGTAGTTGTCACGACCCCAAATTCTTAGTCGTGATGGCACCTGTCGTGGAATCAGGCAAACCACACATTTCGTTGAATCTAACTTTACTTTCCAGAAAATTTTAAATTTTAAAAGCAAATACTGATAATAATCCATCAGAAAGTTTAAGGCAACATTTAAAGAACAATTCCAAAACCAACCCCGGATCTAGTGTCACTTAGTCACGAGCAAATACTACGTATAAATGTAAAAATAGAGGAAATGACAACATAGTCTGTAGTAATAAAAGTATGACAGGAAGATAAAGGAGGAGAAGACGAGGTCGCGATCGCCAGCTGCTACCTCGATGACTCCGAAGAAACTCTGACAGCTGCTCAGTATCCACTACCGGGTCCCGGTGTACCTGGATCTGCACACAAGATTTAGGGGGTAACGTGAGTACACCAACTCAAAAGTAACGAACCCAACCTATGGGCTGAGAGGTAGTGACAGACTAAACCTCGGAAATTATAATAAACAGCGTACAGAATTTAGACATGCTAACAGTTTATCAAAGAATATACAAAATATGCCAAGTATGCCGCAATACTCTACATGTCATCGTATAAATATATGAAACCAGTGTGGAAATGCACATAGTGCTCACAACCCTCACACAGCATTCCACTCCGTACCGTATATGCTCTCAAGCCCAGGGAAAGTCCATCCCGGAATGTACATAATCATCGGTGACCGTAGTCACTCGGTACTGAGGAAAAAGGCCAATACAGCCCCACGGAGAAGATCCATCTCCGAATACAACACTCGAAAAATATCCACGTCCAGGGACGATCCATCCTTCACATAGCATCAACTTCGGACAAGATCCATGACCAGGGAAAATCCATCCCTCAATATCAATGCGCTCACTAGGGGTGTAAAGACTCCGGAGGGACCTTAGTGGCCCAAGCGCTATATAAAGCCAACGAAGGCATGATTTAAGTATCGCTGTGGTGTGCAGTCCGATCTCATAATTTTCTCAATAATAGGCTCTCGGACTCACTCAGTCATTACTCTCCAGTCTCACTCACATGGATCACATATGCATAAATCAGTCCGAAACAATGATAAATATGCATATAATTAACAATACTGAGACTGAGGTATGAAATGATATGCTATAACATGACTAAGTATATGGAATCAAATAAATCACAAAATGAGACAGTAATACACGACCACTCGGGTTTCAGCATTTTCGGCGTGAAGCCTAACATTTATATTTAACATGATTTCTAACATGTTCATAATTACCACATTAATAGAAGTGCGGATATAGATCAGTAATAGCTACTAGACAATGTCATCGGATGAGCCAGGACACAAATACTCGGTGCACGCCCGCACGCCCGTCACTTGGCATGTGCGTCACCTCAATTATAGTCAGAAATCATTTAGCTCGGGGTTTCAAACCCTCAGAACCAAGTTTGGAAACGTTACTTACCTCAAAAACCGGCTAAGAACCTAGCCCTAAATGACTTTTCCTCTAGACTGGGCCTCTGAGTGCTCAAAATCTACCAAAAAATCAGATTCATATCCTTATAATATGCCAAGGAATGAAGCCCACTCGAAAATTACCAAATTTATCCAAAAATCCCGAAATTGGCCAAAACCAACCCTCGGGCCCACGTCTTGGAATTCAGTAAAAATAACAAAACTAGAATCATCATTCCCTCACGAGTCTATACATACCAAGAACATCAAAATCGAACTTCAAATGACCCCTCAAATCCTAAATTTAAAGTCTCTACTCACAAGCCTTAATTACCTAAGTTTTGTACTAATTTCCCACAAATTTCACCACTAACCAGTCTATTAATCATATATAAATGAGTTTTAAATCCAAAAGCCTTACCTCCACGAAGAACTCTTGATTTCCCTCTTCAAAAACCCTTCAAAAGCTTCAAACCCGTATAAAAATGGTGAAAGAATGACCAAATTTCGCTAAGGGCCCTTTTTATATGTTCTACCCAGGGATTTCCACTCCCGTGTCCCATTTCCCGCACCTGCGGACCCGCACCTGTGGTCCCAGGTGCACACCTGCAAAAAATCACTTAAAGGGCAATTTCTGCACCTGCGACAAATCCTCCGCATCTGCGGCTCCGCAGGTGCGGTCCAAGTCTTGCACCTGCGATCTCCTTCAGCCTGACCGAGTTCCGCACCTGCACATGCCTCTCTGCACCGTCGCACTTGCGGCCACCCTTTCGCAGGTGCGGCCACACCAGAAACATTGCACCAGCAACTTCAGCTGCAATTTCCAACTTTAAACCCCCCGATGGCTATCCGAAATCATCCCGAGGCCCTCGGGACCCCAACCAAAAATACCAAGAAGTCATAAATGGTCACCCGGACTTAGTCGCACCCTCGGAACACCCAGAACAACATCAAAACACTAAATTCATCTCGGATTCAAGCCTATGAACTTAGAAACTTCCAAATTTCTCCAAAGATGTCGAAACCATCCAAAACACGTTCGATTAACTTGAAAATTTTCACATACATCCAAAATGACCCTACAAACCTGTTCCAACTTTCGGAATTCCATTCCGACCCTGATAGCTAATATTCCACTGCCGACCAAAAATTGCCAAAACTCAATTTCGCCAATTCAAGCCTAACTCTACTCTGGACCTCAAACCACATTCCAAACACACTCCTAAGTCCCAACTCACCTAACGAAGCTATCTGAGCCATAAAATCGACATTCCGAGGTCATTCACCTATAAGTCAACTCCCGGTTGACTTTTCCAACTATTAAGCTCATTTAAGAGGCTAAGTGCCTCAATTATCACCACGACCACTCTAAACCCGAGCCAACCAACAAACACCACACAAAGATATGAACCACACAAGAAATGAAGCAAAAATGGGGGAAACGGCTAAACTCTTGGAACGACCGGCCGGGTCGTTACATTCTCCCCCTTTTAAACAAGCGTTCGTCCTCAAACGTGCCAAGAGTTGTTCCAAAAGCCATCAAACTGCCGAATAACCTTACCATGCACATACCCGGGGGTGACCCCACGTCACCCTGCCCCACATCGATCTAATAACACAACACATTCGAATGCCACTATATCCAACCTAATCCCTACACCTTAGAACCCAAGTTTGACGTCAGTATAATATTAGAATCACGCCTCCACACACGATATATGTCTGAACATGCTGTATCCAACCAGAGTCATAACTCAAGACGAAGTCACATGATATATCACCTATCTCGAACACTAACGATAAGCTCAAATCACAACAGACGCCCAAGCCACCCAAATGCCGGTAATAAACCCGACATCAAATAGAGACCCATTATAACACCTTAATATACCGCCAATGATGAGAGAAACACGTAGACCCATAGCCATTCGTCGTATCAACGAGTAATGGAACTCTCTCCCTTCGACAGAAAAGTATAGCAAAACTTCTAAGTCTATCAGCGTCAATATCCTCCCAAATATGTCGTAACCAGATCCGGTAATACCCATTTTACGTTCGCTGACCTCCTCTCATTCGGCACAACCGCTCCAGTAATAGGACACATCAGTACCACTTAAAGCCATAACTCGTGCAGTTCGTGCACCAATAAACAACACCCCAAATGTACCCTAACATGAAAAAAAAAACACCAAACAAGAAAATCGTCTCTCATTATTAACGGGTAACACCACAACGCACTGCTAAGAATTCCTCACATACCGCAGAACCAAACACACAAATCCTAAACATAAGGATCCCATTTAACATACTCCGATGCACTGCGTGAACCCTATCCGAATGCTGGTCCATATTATACCCCTCGCTTAGTCTTGCTAAAAAGATCAAAAGCCACGCGAAACCGATATCAAGTATTCCAAGTGCATTACCATAACCATGGGAAATTGGACGCTATCATGCCACACGAATCTGAAAGAACACAACCCATACGTCCAAACCCTACGATGCTCATCTACTTTACCTTAATCAAACTCCACTAGAAGACCATAACAGAACCGCACCATGTGTGCCTAAAACAACGAATCGCCGCTCCCCGAAGCAGGGACGGGTAACTCCTAGATCATCCCGGAGCACAGATAAACCCAATATCCATTAACTGACACCCTCACAATAGCTCTACGGAGCCCAACAATCCGATTCGGTGAGAAACATCTACATCAAGTCATACCTAAAAGTATCATCATCTATCTGATCAAAATACATCGAAACCGACCATACTCAGAAATGGCACATCCACCCGAGTCTCCAGACCCTCAATAGGTACCACACATGACCGACACACGCGGTCTGTAACAACAACATCACCCACAAGGGCGAGCACATGAACAGATGTAACAAAAGACTCACGAGACGTATCCAGAGAATGGGCTAAAATATGATGAACATGTGAATATGAGAAACCGGAATCAAATAAAAACTTAAGCATCTCGTGACAGACTGAAACAATACCTGGGATCACGACATCAGAATCCATCGCATCAGGTCTGGCTGAAAGTGCATAAAATCGGGCCCGATCACCACTGGATCGACCTCCCTCTCTACGGCGACCCCTAACTACCTGACCCCCACCTCTAGCTACCTAGGAGGGCGGTGCAGCAACTGGGTCTGAAGCCGCGGGCTGACTCCTCTCGACAGACGGGGACAAAACCTCTTGATATGGCCCACATCTCTACACTCAAAGCAACCCTTCTCGGAGAATGGCACTGGGGACTGAAGGGAACCCCTAGCACCAGGATAACCACTAGAAGAATCAGGCATAGATGAACCCTGAACCGATGGTGCCCAAGATGAACTCTGAGCTGGCAGGGCACTAAAAGATGAGTGCATCTAATGCAAACTGTGAGGATCATGACCAACTGATCCACCACGATAACCTGGGCGACCTGGCTGAGCCTGCCTGAATGGACGACCTCTATCGGGCTGAGGCTGCCACCCTGAAGGAACCCCACCAAAACTCCCAGATCCTCGAGACCTCTTGGCCTCCCTCTCGATTCGCTCCTGGCGGTGAACTGACTCAATCTCTCTGGCAATGTCAACCACCTCCTCAAAAGAAGCGCCAGATACCCTCTCCCTAGTCAGAAAAATCTGAAGCTAATAAGTGAGGCCATCAACAAACCTCCTGATCCTCTCCCTATCCGTGGGAACTAGCCAAATAGCATAACGGGCCAACTCGGAGAACCTCATCTCATACTGCATCACGGTCATGTCCCCCTGACGCAACTGCTCGAACTCCCTGCACAGCTCCTCCCTGCGGGACTGCGGTATATACTTCTCCAGGAACAGAATGGAGAGCTGACGCCAGGTAAGGGGCGCTGCATCAACAGGTCTACGCCTCTCATAGGCCTCCCACCAAGCGAGTTCACCTCTTGAGAACTAGAAGGTAGTAAATGGGACCCCACTGGCCTCCAATATCCCTATTGTGCGAAGAATCCTTTAACACTTGTCCAAAAAGCCCTGGGCATCCTCGCCCTCAGTACCACTGAAAATCGAAGGCTAAAGTCTACTAAACCTCTCCAACTTGCGCTGCTCGTCATCTTCCAAAGCTGGGACCACAAAATCCTGGGCTGGGGCAACCGGCTGGACTGGAGCTGCCCCCGGTGTCTGAAGCCCATGGGTAACCTGCTCAGGTATCCGGGCAGCTGGAGTCTGAGTGCCTCCCCCAGCCTGAGAAGTAGCGGCAGTAGTAGACATAGTGACTGCCTGTGCAAGACTGGTGCACACAGTTAGAATCTGAGCAAGGGTCTCCTGAAGACCCGAAATCACAATAGGCACTGCCAGTGCCTGAGCCTGTCCCGCTGGAATCTCAACTGCTACGCGACCTGCACCCCTCCCTCGGCCACGGCCTCGACCACGGCCTAGATCCCTCGCCGGTCCAGCTGATGTCTGATCACCCTGATCGGTAGCGCGATTGCTCACCATCTGTGAGAGAATGAAACAACAGAAGTTTAGTTCCAAAAATCAACAGATTTGCACGACATAATTTAAGAATGTGAGATTTTTCCTAAGGGTTTTGTAGCCTCTCGAAGATAAGTACAGACGCCTCTGTACCGATCCACAAGACTGTATTAAATCTGCTCATGACTAGTGAGACCTATGTAACCTAGGGCTCTGATACCGACGTGTCACAACCCCAAATCCTTAGTCGTGATGACGCCTGTCGTGGAAACATGCAAACCACACATTTCGTGGAATCTAACTTTACTTTCCAGAAAATTTCAAATTTTAAAAGCAAATACTGATAATAATCCATTAGAATGTTTAAGGCAACAATTAAAGAAAAATTCCAAAACCAACCCCGGATCTAGTGTCACTCAGTCACGAGGTAGTACTACGTATAAATGTAAAAATAGAGGAAATGACAACATAGTCTGTAATAATAAAAGTGCGACAGGAAGATATATGAGGAGAAGACTAGGTTGGGATCACCAGCTGCTACCTCGATGACTTCGAAGAAACTCTGACAGCTACTCAGTATCCACTATCGGGTCCCAGTACCTGCATACAAGGTGCAGGGAGTAACGTGAGTACACCAACTCAGAAGTAACAAACCCAACCTATGGGCTGAGAGGTAGTGACGGACTAAACCTCGAAAATTACAATAAGCAGCGTACAGGATTTAGACATGCTAACAGTTTATCAAAGAATATACTAAATATGCCAAGTATGCTACAATACTCTATATGCCATCGTATAAATATATGAAACCAGTGTGGAAATGCACATAGTGCTCCCAACCCTCACACAGCAGTCCGCTCCGTACCGTATATGGCTCTCAGGCCCAAGGAAAGTCCATCCTGGAATGTACATAATCATCGGTGACCGCAGTCACTCGGTATTGAGGAAAAAGGCCATTCCAGCCCCACAGAATAGATCCATTTCCGGAATACAACACTCGGACAAGATACACGCCCAGGGACGATCCATCCCTCACATAACATCAACTTCAGACAAGATCCATGCCCAGGGAAAATCCATCCATCAATATCAATGCGCTCACTAGGAGTGTAAAGACTCTGGAGGGGCCCTAGTAGCTCAAGCGCTATATCAAGCAAATGAAGGCATGATTTAAGTATCGCTACGGTGTGCAGTCCGATCTCATAACTGTATCAATAACAGGCTCTCGGCCTCACTCAGTCATTACTCTCCAGTCTCACTCATATGGATCACAGATGCATAAATCAGCTCGAAACAATGATAAATATGCATATAATTAACAATACTGAGACTGAGGTATGAAATGATATTAATAACAAGACTAAGTATATGGAATCAAATAAATCACAAAATGAGACAGTAATATAGGACCACTCGGGTCTCAGAATTTTCGGCGTGAAGCCTAACATTTATATTTAACATGATTTCTAACATGTTCATAATTACCACATTAATAAAAGTGCGGATATAGATCAATAATAGCTACTAGACAATGCCATGGGATGAGCCAGGACACAAATACTCGGTGCACGCCCGCGCGCCCGTCACTTGGCATGTGCGTCACCTCAATTATAGTCATAAATCATTTAGCTCGGGGTTTCGAATCCTCAGAACCAAGTTTGGAAACGTTACTTACCTCAAAAACCGGCTAAAAACCTATCCCTCAATGCCTTTGCCTCTAGACTGGGCCTCCGAGTGCTCCAAATCTACCAAAAATCATATTCATATCATTATAATATGCCAAGGAATGAAGCCCATTCGAAAATTACCAAATTTACCTAAAAATCCGTAAATTGGCCAAACCTGACCCCCGAGCCTCGGAATTCGGTAAAAATAATAAAACTAGAATCCTCATTCCCTCACGAGTCTATACATACCAAGAACATCGAAATCAGACTTCAAATGACCCCTCAAATCCTAAATGTAAAGTCTCTAATCACAAGCCCTAATTACCTAATGTTTGTACTAATTTCCCGCAAATTTCACCACTAACCAGTCCATTAATCATATATAAACGAGTTTTAAGTCCAAAAGCCTTACCTCCACGAAGAATTATCGATTTCCCTCTTCAAAAACCCTTCAAAAGCTTCAAACCCGTATAAAAATGGTGAAAGAATGACCAAAATTCGCTACGGGCCCTTTTTATATGTTCTGCCCAGGGATTTCCGCTCCTGCATCCCATTTCTTGCACCTGCGTACCCAGACCTGCGGTCCTAGGTGCGCACTGCGAAAAATCACTTAAAGGGCCATTTTCGCACCTGTGACAAATCCTTCGCACCTGCGACTCCGCAGGTGCGGTCAAAGTCTCGCACCTACGATCTCCTTCAGCCTGACCGAGTTCCGCACCTGCGCATGCCTTTCCGCACCTGCGGCCACTCTTCCGCAGGTGCGGCCACACCAGAAACATTGCACCAGCAGCTTCAGCTGTAATTTCCAACTTTAAATCCCTTGATGGCTATCTGAAATCATCCTGAGCCCCTCGGGACCCCAACCAAATATACCAACAAGTCATAAATGGTCGCTCGGACTTAGTCGCACCCTCGGAACACCTAAAACAACATCAAAACACTTTACCTCGGATTCAAGCCTATGAACTTAGAAACTTCCAAATTTCGCCAAAGATGTCGAAACCATCCAAAACACGTCCAATTAACCTGAAAATTTGCACACACATCCAAAATAACCCTACGAACCTGTTCATACTTCCGTAATTCCATTCCAACCCCGATAGCTAATATTTCACTGTCGATTGAAAATCGCCAAACCTCAATTTCGCCAATTCAAGCCTAACTCTACTTCGGACCTCAAACCACATTTCGACCACACTCCTAAGTCCCAACTCACCTAAGCAAGCTATTCGAGCCATAAAATTGACATTCCGAGGTCGTTCACCTATAAGTCAACTCCCGGTTGACTTTTCCAACTATTAAGCTCATTTAAGAGGCTAAGTGCCTCAATTCTCACCACAACCACTTTGAACCCGAGTCAACCAACCCAACACCACACAAAAGAGATGAACCACACAAGCAATGAAGCAGAAATGGGGGAAGCTCTCGGAACAACCGGCCGGGTCGTTACAGTAGCAAAACTATAAAAATGTGAATCCAAGGCATGCAAATAAGAGTGCAACACTATCCCGAGTCTCCACAATCAAACAAGTTAATCTGCCTTCTCGGTGCGACTAGGTCTAACACAACAATCGACACAAGAAGTGCATAAGTGTAGTATGAGTACTACCGACCTAATATACTCCGTAAATACCAAGCCTAGCCGCGATGAGGTAATGAAGAGGCGAAGACAAGACATCTACATGTAAACCCGTACAGTTAAGTAATGGAAAAATAACGAGAGATGTCGCAATTAAGAGAACAAGAAAAGTAGTAAGTAAGATAGGAATTAGGTAACAAGTTAAATAACAAGTGTACTAGCAAGAATAAATAATACAAGGATTAATGAAAATGAGTAACTAAGGATTATAATGACTATAACCTCAAGATAATACCAAACAAGCCTTTCATAACAATTCAAGTCCAAGTAATTTGGCAACACACCTTGAAACAAATATAGCCAGTCTCTCAATTCATAGAGTAAATGCAGGGAATAAGAGATAACAATCAAATGGCACAGAATCACCCTTCGCGCTTTTACTCTCATCCTTACAAGTACAGAAACACCTATCGTGCAATAGTAATAATGTAAATAAGCATGGAAACACCCTTCGTGCAGAAACGCTCTTCCTCAGAAGCACTGAAATACCCTTCATGCAATTCACTTTCTCACCAAGCATGAACATGTAAAACAGTACCAAGCAAGGCGGGAAGCACAAACAATATAAGAAGAGCGATCGAATATAACTCTCCATATGAAAAATAGTCTATCAATTTGCACTAGTAGCCAAAATAACATTTCAATAGTCTTACTATCTAACATCACAACAAGCTCAGCACGACTATTAACATTGGATAAAAATAGTCAAGGAGTTATACGATATAATGAAAGCATGAAGAACATAATACATGAAGCAACAAGATGTAAATAAGTTAATTCCACCTGCATGCTTGACCCATAGTAGATGCATATATACTTGTCACATTGTATATATGTCGCCCCTAACGCATACAACACGTAGCAAATAGATACAATTACATCCTAATTCCCTCAAATCAAGTTTAACCAAGACACTTACCTCTTTTAGACACAAATCAACCCTCCAATACCATCTTTTTTTTAGCATAATCCCCCAAACCACTCGAATCTAGCCAATTAATAATCCAATAAGTCAAAACAAGCTTTAGAAGCTACCGTTGTATCAAAAAGGTTCGATCTTTAACATATTTGAAAAAGTCAAAAAAAAGTTAACCTGGGCCACATTGTCGATTCCAACACAAAGATCAATTCCCATTTATCCATTCTCCCCCGAGTCTAATTATGTGATTTGCATCAAGATTTGGCCTCAAATTTAGGTCCAAATTTCCAAAATATCCCTCATAAGTTTTTCCCAAAACCCCAATTCATACACATTTTTTTAGAAAATATACCACTAGGGCTAATATATATATATATATATATATATATATATATATTAGCCCTAGTGGTATATTTTCTAAAAAAATGTGTATGAATTGGGGTTTTGGGAAAAACTTATGAGGGATATTTTGGAAATTTGGACCTAAATTTGAGGCCAAATCTTGATGCAAATCACATAATTAGACTCGGGGGAGAATGGATAAATGGGAATTGATCTTTGTGTTGGAATCGACAATGTGGCCCAGGTTAACTTTTTTTTGACTTTTTCAAATATGTTAAAGATCGAACCTTTTTGATACAACGGTAGCTTCTAAAGCTTGTTTTGACTTATTGGATTATTAATTGGCTAGATTCGAGTGGTTTGGGGGATTATGCTAAAAAAAAGATGGTATTGGAGGGTTGATTTGTGTCTAAAAGAGGTAAGTGTCTTGGTTAAACTTGATTTGAGGGAATTAGGATGTAATTGTATCTATTTGCTACGTGTTGTATGCGTTAGGGGCGACATATATACAATGTGACAAGTATATATGCATCTACTATGGGTCAAGCATGCAGGTGGAATTAACTTATTTACATCTTGTTGCTTCATGTATTATGTTCTTCATGCTTTCATTATATCGTATAACTCCTTGACTATTTTTATCCAATGTTAATAGTCGTGCTGAGCTTGTTGTGATGTTAGATAGTAAGACTATTGAAATGTTATTTTGGCTACTAGTGCAAATTGATAGACTATTTTTCATATGGAGAGTTATATTCGATCGCTCTTCTTATATTGTTTGTGCTTCCCGCCTTGCTTGGTACTGTTTTACATGTTCATGCTTGGTGAGAAAGTGAATTGNTATATATATATATATATATATATATATATATATATATATATATATATATATATATATATATATATATAAATCCAAAAACATGTGTTCAAGTCTTACAAGGTGTCCAAGACCAAATATAAGTTGCAAAACTACTGTAGCTAATACTATGAATGAGAAAACTAACAGTAATGAACTAGCTATTACAAAGTAGTTGGATGCATGCTCCCATATCCATGTAGTGTAAGTGAATCCAAAATGCCCAGGGCGAAAACCAAGTAGCACCTCTAATGCTCTCACCAAACTCCAGGTTATGCATTCTATATGACAATATTCTAATGGAAAATGCAAGTATAGATTCCAGGCAATCACACCACTGTAATGAAGCTATCTTGATCAGATAAACACATGTGTTGCTCCAGTTTGATCTCTTCAGTCTTGATCTCCATTCCCAAACATCATGATCCTCACCAGTGTTAGATGTAATATTAATTGGACAATACTAAAGATGTTCCTGTATAGTTATGGGCCATAGTTGTCTGCTTAGAACATAAGTGTCATGTATTACCTTCTCATCTCCAGATTGAGTGCAAGAACACACTAATACCACTAGATAGTGATCAAGTAATACACAACATAAAGGAAATAAACAAGCAGCTGCTGGCCATGTGAATTAACTAGGAAACTAACACTATCCAGTGCAAGAACCCACTGTCTTTCCTCTAATGCAATATGAATCCAGCATGTATATAACACATCATGAAGGTATTTGTACCAAACCATAAAGACAAGAATTATATCACCTTGTAAGATTTTGTTGTAACCTATGTAATGCCCGCTTGCCTTACTAATTTTGTATGCTGGCAAGCCAACCCCAGACGGAGCATGATGCCATTCTAATACAACTGGAACTCATATACTAATACACAGAAAAAAATAACAAACAAGTATGAGGCAAGTCCAGGCAGTGCATCCAAAGTTATGATCATCAATCAGGTGCCTTTGTTTTTGCTACCCTAACCCTGAAATTAAGGATTTGAGATTTTTCTAGATTGATTAATCTCTTCCCTACAACTTGGCAATTCAGAGAATGAGCTAAATGACAATGTACCTGCAAAAAAGAAAACAAGGTTAGCTAAATAATTTGTCACTGCTTTTCCTTCCCTGATTACATGTTGAAGATCCTTCATCCCCTTTATCTTCTTCAATTCTGCCCGAATGTACCATGGTGGATCCCAATCCCCTTCAATGATCCTCTTCATTACCAAAGAGCCAGTCTCAGTAATGAGAGGCTGAAGATGCTTCTCCACACAGTATGCCAATCTTTCAACAATAGGTTTTGCCTCAGCCAAAATATTGGTTTTCTCACCTATCTCCTTTGCCTTAGCATACACCAAATCTCCACAACTATTACGCACACAAAATCCATAGGAACTAGGTCCAGGATTACTCTAGAAGCCCAATCTGTGTTACACTTAAACCAACCCTCATATGGAAAATGCCGGACTACTCTCTTAGTCACTATATAAGGTTTTGCTTGCTCATGACTCTCAAGACCTAAGCAACCTAGAGCTCTGATACCAACTTGTCACGACCCAAAATGCCAATCACTGGGCCATGATAACACCTAATATCCGCTAGCTAGGTAAACCAACATTAACTAAAAAATTAACCATTTTAATAATTTTAAGAGCAAATTATTAATAAAATAAGACTGAAATACTTGAAATTTGTAATAGAATCCATAAACATCGATGTTTAGTCTAATCTCAAAAACTTGTATCACAAGTACATGAGCGACTAGAATATTATAAATAGAGTCTGAAATGAAATACAACTGCCTGAGATAAAATAAAGAGAAATACATATAGGAAGGAGACTTGAGGGTCTACAAAAATTGTGCAGCTATACCTCAAGCCTCCAGAAAGAATGGGTTAGAGCAATCTCCACTACGCTCCGGTGGGACCAATACCAGGATTGGCAGAAGAAGTGCAAAAGTGTAGTACGAGTACAACCGACCCCATGTACTCCGTAAGTGCCGAACCTAACGTCGACGAAGTATTAACAGGGCTATGACAAGACATTCACTATAAACATGTGTGAGTATAAATAGAAAACAATAACGGAATAGGGAAACAACATATTAATATGAAAATCGAAATAAGAAATACATAATAGAGGGCCCTAGAATATCATCACTACTCAGTTTAACAACATAATACGGTAACCTAAACTAACAGCCAAGAATAACCATAATAGCTTCTTCGTTGCGGTGTGCAACTCGATCCACATATCATACAAATACCATTGTGGCATGCAACCCGGTCCAATATATGATAATAATGTCGTTGCACCATGCAACCCGATCTAGATATCAACATAATACCGTTATGGCATGCAAGCTGATCCAAATATTAATATAATATCGTTGTAGTGTGCAAGATGATCCTTATATAATAACTTCTCTTTTGCGACGTGCAACCCGATCCATATATAATAATAATATCATTGCGGCGTGCAACCCGATTCATATATCTATATCATACCATTGCGTCGTGCAATCCGATCCATATATATTAATAATACCACAACCAACTATGACGTATCTCACAACGTACTAAAATAGAACCAAACGTATAAATTCTCTAAGACAATAAAATATAACAATTTAAAACAGAAAGCAAGTAAAGGTAAATAAATAATAAAGGCATGAAATAAGTAATGGCATCTATCTAGTAACATGTAGATCATAGAACAAGAAAAAGTGGAAAATAAACAAAGGCATGGATACACGGAACATGTAGCAAATAGAGGCATGTAGCAAGTGAAGACATGTATTTAATAAGTAAAGGCATGTAGTGATTAAAGCATAAAATGAGTAAATAGTCCACCCCGCATTCTTAAACCCATGACAATGCATATACACTCGTCACCTTGCATATATGTCGTCCCGACACATAAGTTACATAGCAAATAGACCAATCAATTCCTAAATCTATCAAGTCAAGGTTAACTACAATACTTACCTCTTTTTGAAACTAAGTCAACAATCAACCATGACTTTTCCTCTAGAACAAGCCTCCAAACTGATCGATTATAGTCAAATATCATTAAAACAATTCAAACAAGCTTTGTAAACTACCCGCGAATGAAAAAGGTTCAATCTTGATCATAATTGAAAAAGTCAACCCGAGCCCATATGGTCAAAATCCGAGATTAAGACAAAATCTCAATTACTCATTCATCCCCGAGCCTTGATAGGTGATTTGTTTCGAGATCTGACCTCAATTCGAGGTCTAAATCTCAATTTTACAATATTCCTAAATTCCACCCAAAACCCCCAATTTCTACTTTGAAATTCATAGATTTGATGATAAAATTCATGAAAAAGTAGGGTTAAAAAATGGTGTAAAATTGTAACAATCTGATCGGTCGTTTTATGTATTTGTGACATGTTTCCCCATTTTATGCTTCACACATGTTTAATTTTGACTTTATGACTTACGAGGTTGTTTGTTTCATCCCGGGAAGGTTTCGGATTGATTTAGACCCTTTGGTTCTTGGCTTGGAAGCCTAAGTTGATTATATTGACTAATTTTTTAATTTTGTAAAAACAACTCCTGAATAGTATTTTGATGGCTCTGAAGCTTCGTATCATGATTTTGGACTTGGAAATATGCTCGGAATCGAATTTGGAGGTTCGACGGTTGATTTGTGTTGTTTTCCTGAAAGTTGGCAATTTGAGGTTTAGAAGTTTGACTGTAGGTTGACTTTTGGCTATCGGGTTAGAAATTTTGTCTTTGGACTTGGAATAGGTCTGTTATACTATTTAGAACTTGTTTGCAAATTTGATGTCATTTGGAGTTGATTTGGTAGGATTCGGACGCTTGGCTACAATTCTAGAGGTTCTCGAACTTTTCTTTGAAAATTCATGCGTTTTTATAACCGATTAATAGTTATAGATGTTATTATTGTTTTTATCATGCGATCAAGTTCGTATTATGTTTTTTTACTTGTGTGAATATTTGGTTTGGAGCCTCGGGGGCTCGGATGAGTTTCGGACGTGTCACGAAATGGTTTTGAAGTGAAACTGGAATTGCTGCTGTGATGTGCTCTGATGTTGCAATTGTGAGAACCAGCCTCACAATTGTGAAGTAGGTAGGGAATGGAAGATGTTGCAAATGCGACTTTCACTTCGCAATTACGAAATCAGTACATACCTGGGTTGGGTCGCATTTGCGACCACTTGGTCGCTTTTGCGAAGAAGGTCAGCTTCATAATTTGCAAAGCCTTTGTCGCAATTGCGAATTCTGAAGAGGTTGTCTGGGTTCAAAAATTACGATACTTGTTCCTCAATTGCGAGGTTTGAAAATGCGAACCCAATGTCGCAAATGCGACATCTGCAGCTGAACAAATGGGTTGGGAGTCGGGACTTTTCATCATTTTCTCTCATTATAGAACCCTAGACTCCGTAGGAGGGGATTTTTATCTACAAACATCGGGTAAGTGATTCTAATCAATTTCCAACTGTATTTCATGATTATATCTTAGATTTAACATCAAATTTATGAGAATCAAAGAGGAAAATTGAGAATTTTTGTCAAAATTTTGAAAAATGAAGATTGGAGTTTTGAGAGTCGATTTGAACTCGGATTTAAAAATAAAACACATAGATTGACTCATTCAGTTATGGGTAATCGTAATCTACCCTTGGACTCGTATTTTGACCGGGCAAGCCCATGGTTGACTTTTGTTGACTTTTTGGGAAATGTGTAAAGATCATAATTTTATCTATTATAATTGATTTTTCTTGCATTGTTTGATGTTATTTAAATCAACTTTGGTTAGATTTGAGCTATGTGGAGGAGAATTTTAGGGAAAAATCTATTTCTGAGGGTTTAGTTGGCCTAGTTGAGGTAAATATCTTGCCTAACTTTGTGTGGGGGAACTACCCCTTAGGATTTGGGTTGATTGTGCTATTTGTGTTATGTGGAAGACGTGTACACGTGTGGTATTTGACCGATTTAGGTTATTTAGATCTTTCCATGCTCTTAATTGAATTGTCATAACATGTTATATCTTTCATTTTTAATCTACTATTACATGTGTTAATCTACTCTTACATGTTTTATTTGACGTCGTTACTGCTTGTTCTACCTCTTACTTATTACACTTGCTCTCATATGCTTTAGTAGAATTTGTAACCTTCCTTATTGACTTGTTACCTCTTTAATTATTGAATTACCTTTACTTGAAGTTGTTATTTCTTAGAATATCTTCTTGTCGAGTTATTGGTGTTGAAGTTGTAAAAGTCGTTATCACATTGAGGTGAAGTTGCTAATTGTTCAGATATCTTTCCTTATTGAGAATTTCTCATTCATTTTGTTATTGTTGAGATTTTTGTACACATTGTGGTTAAACCATGGGCTATTTGTTGTGGAAACATTGGTATTATTGACTTTTTGGGAAGTTGTGGCATATGGGCATTTGTGGTGCGAGTTGTGATTGTGTTGTGATATTGATACGTAAGTGGTGGTATAATGTCACGGCCCAAATCTAAATCATGTCTTGATGGCGCCTATCATGATACTAGGCAAGCTTATTTATCCCAATCATACTACCAATTGAATTATAAGAGTGAAGTAAAGATTTTCCATATTAGAAATTTCCATAAAAGTCAAAACTAAATTCGAATTGAAAATAAAATGCGGAAAAAAGAGATCCAAACAGCGGGGTGTCACTAAGTCATGAGTGTCTAAGTACTTAAACTATTACACAACTGTTTAAATGTCAATACAACCCAAAAAGGAGAAATAGAAGGAGAAACAAGGTCCTGCGGACGCTGGCAGCTACCTTGCAGTCTCCGAAGATAAGTCGGCCTGGACTCAACAATCGCTGCGCTCAAACACACCTGGATCTGCACATGAAGTGCAGGGTGTAATATGAGTACAACCGACACAGCAAGTAACATAAATAACTAAGGAACTGAGTAATAGTGACAAGCTAAGCATAAGAGTTTAATTAATATTTTTCACAGTTAAGAATAAATAGGAGTAAATGGTAAATTTCATGAATTATCAACTACTACAAGGCAATTAGCAGATAAATGCAGCAACGACAAAAATAGATGAAACCTCACAACATTGTCACTCAATCACTCAGCCCTCAATTCACATGCTCAATAGGTACTTGCGCTCACTGGGGGTGTTCAAACTCCGGAGGGGCTCCTGCAGCCCAAGCGCTAATCTGCACGGACCACTCACGTGCTGCACGGACAACTCACATGCTAGCATATCATATCTAGATCCGTACGGACAACTCACGTGTTATAGTACAATATGGATCCGCACGTACAACTCACGTTCTATAGTAAAATATCTTACAACAGGCCCTCGGACTCACTCAGTCATGTACGTCTCTAGCCTCACAGTTTTTCAATCAATAAAGGAAAGCAGTCCAAATCAAAGCATTACAGTGTATCAGCAAAATATAATAGAGACTGAGGTAAACATGTACAAGAATTACGATGATTGAGTATAACTATTGTGAGCATGAATAAAGCCTAAGCATGATCTCTAACATGAAGGCAGTCAAGTTCTAGCAGACACGAAAGCACATAAATACAAATAAAGACTATTAGGCTTCACAGCCTAACAGGATGGACTAAATCTCAATCCCTCACGGCGTACACCCACACGCCCTTCACCTAGCATGGGCGTCACCTCCAAACAGTCACATGATACCAAATCTTCGGGTTTCATACCCTCAAAACCAGAGTTAAAACTGTTACTTACCGTAATAGTGTAGAATCCTACTCTGGGATGCTCGCGTCCTTCGACTTGGTCTCCAAAAGCTCTGAATCTATTCACAACCAGTAAAATACCATCAAGATATGATAAATAAATGAATTCCACAAGAAAAATTACAAAATTAGACCAAAAACCGGAAAATGGCTAAAATCCAGCCCCCGGGCCCACATATCGAAACCCGACAAAAGTTACAAAAGTAGAAAGCTTATTTTTAAGATGAATACGGGTTACTGATAATCGGGATAATAGAGAAAAATGAATAGTAGACAATATTGCAGAAATATAAAGTTGATTGTATTCGAGAATCGGATGCCTTTACAAGATGTATTCTCCTCCATATAGGATATTCTTACAACGTACGACTCTTGCTATGGTTACTCATTAATGAATAATTATGACATTAATGAGGCGTTACAAAGGATAACAGTAATTGGGGTTCAGTTACATGACGTTCGAGTAATCAATTGTGGGTCTTTGAATCTGCTCGTAGCTTTGTCTAGATTCATTCTGACCGTGCCTCTCTCCCATTTTGATCAAGTTTAGTTTCCCGTGGCTGATAAGTTTGTGGGTTTACTGAACCGTGCCTCTTTGTACCGTGTCCCTTCAAGGAGTCATGTCCAGTTGTCGCATTTTCCTGTGTCCATGTGACTGGCTGAGTTGTCAAAAGTTGGCTTACGTGTGACACTCTTTTTTAACAATACAGATAGTCCCCCCACTTACCATATATTTAACGATTAATATTTGGTAAGTGGATATTCATTTATGGCGGGACTATTTTGCCGCCGCTTTTCCTTGAATCATTATATCCTTCTCTTCACCATAGGCGTCGTTTGTCACTTCCATTTAATGCTCATACCACGTGTCCATTCCGGATTATTTCTGCATTTACTCAGCACCTTTTAGGGCTTTTTGCGGCCGTGCCAGTCCCGAAGTGACATCTTCAATTATGACTTTTCATCATTATTTTCCTTCTTCTTCATGTTTGACGGTTGTCTTCAAGTATAAATACATGTTTTCTTTTCTTTGCTTCCACGAAACACTTTTCTAACTTTGTCTTTTGTAAAGAACTTTCTTCTTTGCCTTTGTAAACATGTCTTCTTCAAACCAACCTCAAAGAGTAATAGATATTGAAAGTTTAGCGCCATCTTCTGCTCCGACTAGGAGTCGGAGGGGTGGTAGACTTAGAAGTCTAGGATCCACTCCTTCGAGGGGCTCCTCTTCTTCTCAGATAGTTCCTCCTCCTTCCACTAGATCTCCAGTTTCTCCGAGATTTAGGGTTTCTCGGTCTTTGTCTAGAGGTAGAGGCGAACGCCTTCGTGAACCTGGAGTCGATGAAATTGTCCCTGCTGAGTTTGTTTTTGCTAGGGGTAGTCAAGTTCTTGTAGATCAATCTTCTTCTCTTGATAGTGTAGAAAGATTTCAAACCCTTATAACTGAGGGTCAGATTTCTGTATTTTGTAGGGAGTGCTTTTGGAAATCTGACTTTCCTGTCTATATTCTGAATAGTAATCAAAGAATAACATCTTACAAGACGGGATATTCTTTTGTTTATACGTATCCTTTCACTTTAGGGTTTACACCCCCCATTGACCCAGTTATAATTGAGTTTTGTCGTTTTTTCAATATCTGCTTAGGACAAGTTGGCCCGCTTGTGTGGCGAGTTGTCGCATACCTTAGGAGTTTGGATTCTTTAACCTCGGTTCCTTTTACCTTCAACCATCTTATTCACCTCTACTCTCCTACCTTATTTCATGAAAAGGTTTTTACTCTGACTGCTAGAAGCAAAAGAGTGTTGGTAACCCTTGGAGACGATAAGGATAGGGGTTGGTACCTCCGGTGTGTTGCTGTACCCACTGCTGGTTTAGTGGGTGAAGAAAATCTCCCCTTCCCTAAGAAGTGGAATCGTGCACGTGAGTATGCTTTAGCTCAAATTTACTTTTTCTTGTTTTGACTTGAGGTGTTTTATTTAACACCGTGTCTGTTTTTTTCTTCTCTCAGCAATCATGAATACTGTCGAGAATGTCTCCGGTATTCATGATTGGGTAGAAAAATTATTATTTGTTTCCCCTTCAGAAGAAAGATCTTGGAAGTACCTCGCTGGGAGGTATGGTTGGCAAGTAAAGACCCACGGTAAGTGAAGCTCTTGTTCTTGCTTCTTTCCTTACTCGAATCTTTTTTTTTGGTCATTTAATTTTTTTCCTTTTTTAATAGGGTTCTCTGCTCGTGGGGTGCCTGCTTCATCTATCCCGAATATGTCCTTGGCTCAAGCCCAGGAAAATATCGTTGGTTCATCTTCCTCGAAGAGGAAGATTAGTGAGTCTCGTTCCGTAGAAGAAGAAGAAGAGGGTGCTTTAGTGCACAGGCCACGGGGAAGGCGGATGATTTTAGATGATGAGCTTACTGCCTTAACCTTTCCTTCCGTGTCTGTGATTGAGCCCCCTGTCCTTGATGATGTTTCACATTCCCCTATTCATGAGGGTGTTGATCTTGCTCCTGACGACGTCATTTTGGCTGCTGCCTTTCCTGCTTCTTTGAGAGAAGCTGTTTCGTCTATTCCTTTGGCTATCACAACTTCTGCTGCTGCTTTGCCTGTAAATTCTTCAAACCTTCAACTTTCTGTGCCTGCTTCTTTGACCGTGGCTTCTCCAGCTCCTCAACCTTCCGTGCTTGTTTATGTTCCATCTCTTCCTGCTTCCATGCCTTCCGTTAGGGAAGTAGGGTCTTCCAGCAGAGAGATGTGGCAGGTGGTGATAGAGGTTCCAGCTGAGGGAAACCTTTTCAAGAACACAGGTGAGCCTAAAGTGTGGCTCAAGTCTTTGATAGGTCCCACTGAGAAAGCAAAGCTAGCTAGCCACGGTGCTCTTACATGGGCCAATGAGGTCGTGCATACCTCTTTGAAGGTATGGTGTAAGTTATCCTCTTTCACTCTCATATATGAAATTTACCATATCTGAGTGGCTTATTTCTTGTAGATTAACCTTATAGGCATAGAGCTTATAAAAAGGATTTCAAACACAGACCAAGAGACAAGAGAGTTGCAGGCAGAAGTTGATAATTGGAGAGCACAATATGATAGTTTAAGGATTGACATGGATGCTTTAGAAGAGGAAAGGAGTACCTTGAAGCGGAAGATGAGACTTATGGCAGCAGAACTAGCAGTGGAGCGGGCTTCTTGCAGTCAAGCTGATAAAGATAAGAGTGTTCTGGAGTCTTCGTTCGCGGAGAAGCTGTCCCGTGCCTCAGAGGAGATTAGAGACTTGAAGAACTTGCTGGGACAGAAGGAATAATACTCAGGTGAGCTCGTGCAATCACTCACTCGTACTCAAGAAGATCTTCGTAGGGATTTAGACAAAGCTCAAACTTTAGAGGAGTCGATTGTTCCATTAAGGGTCGTCCATGAAGCTGCGGAGGCGGAGAAGGACGGGTTGAGAGCTGAGCTTCAAGTATGGGCAAAAGATTATGAAGATTTGGAAGAGGTGGTTGCTGTCTATGTGAGCTGGGTGTATATGAATTCTCGCCTTGACACATTGATGGAAATGATTCAAGAGGGTTTTGACCTTAGTGCTGAAATAGCCAAAACTAAGTAAGCCATGGAGAAGGCTCAACAGGGTCATAACCTCTCTTCACCTGATGGTGAAATTCTAGCCGCTAATGCCTCTTCATCCCCAGTTGCTCCCGCTCCTTCTGCCACTGAAGTCAACCCCTCTCTTGAAAAGATCTAGTTGGTTTATCCTTTTATTTTCTTTTGTATCAATTGGTGGGTACCCCCAGTCCCATCGGGGGTAAATTTGGATTTCCTTTAAGTCCCTAAATGACAACTTAGGGGCACCACAATGTATATATAAAAATTTTATACGGCTAAGTATAGGTTAATACTTAATTTTATCCGTTTTAATATGTAAATGTTAGTTCGACTTTTGTTGAGTTTCTATTTCACTCTTTCAGTCTTTTGCATGATTCATTTTTCGAGGTTTTAGTTTTACCTTCGAGTTTTGCATGTGGAATGCTTTAGACTACTCGTACATTTTTTATAATAGGCACGGTGTCATATTAAATGTGTGCATTTTTGTAATAGGCATAGTTTATGGAAGAGGGACCTTTATAATTGACATGAAGAAGACGTCTCAATATCATGATAATGAAATAGAGTGATAGGAATTTTACACATGTTTAAGAATATTTCCAAGGAAAGTTTTTTGTTTGAACTTCCATGACATTTTACATGTGTTTGGTTATCGTCAAAAACTCATGTTTGCAACTGTTTTTGTTTAACAGATTTGAAATACTCTTGTATTTCGTAACTGTTTTTCATAGGTAACAGTTTTTCGATATTAATACAAGGAAACAACTGTTTTTACTAGTAACCATTTTTATAAAGATTGGGGCTTTTACCTGCAACTGTTTTGGAAACAGTTTTCCAATAAGTACGAGAGAAATGTTTTCTTATTCATAACTATTTTTATTTGATAACAGTTTCTTGAAAAAATACAAGGATTTCGATCTTTCATCCATAACTGTTTTATTTGAGAACAGTTTTTTGAATGAGCATTGATGATGATCTTTTACCCCTAATTGTTTTTGTTACAACAGTTTTGAATAATTATAAAGGTCTACATTTCTTCCTCGTGACTAATATTTTTCCTTTCAACCTGAACATGTTCGAAGGTTTTTTA